>KL289569.1:0-22027 GCA_000699545.1 Podiceps cristatus
CTATGATTCTATAGGGACAGGTGTTGAGTTTTGGAAGGATAAAGTAGTCAATGTCCACAGGGGAAGAAATAGAGGGTAGGTGTTGGTAATTAAAACTATTCCTGGGAGATGACAACAGGATATTGATGGAACATAGTTTTTTGTTGTACTCTGGTTCTCACTTAATATGCATAAAACATTATCCCACAGCTTATGCTTTCATACACATGGGAAACATATAGTTACATATGTAACTTGTGAAATATGATTGATGCTTGTTCTGCATACACACATTAGAGGTATCCATTACATATGGGTCTCATAGGTGTTAGTAAAGGTTTATTGTTAAATGCTAAAAAAAAAAAATTACTCACTGGTATAATGTATCTAGGGAATAGCATTTGCTGTTTTCCCCCCATAGTATTGATTACTGGCTGTTTCTTTAGCTAATATTCTCTATATGCATTTTGGAAGAAAAAATAATGTATAAGGCAAGTAAAATGGTCAGTACTAGGAAGACTACATTTTTTTGCCTGCCAATACAATTTTTAAAGAAAAACAGGCATGAACTAGGACCATTTGCACACCGAAGTCTATTTCAATTCCTCTGTGTTTAATACCGAACTGACCTTTCTGCTTTTTTCATGTATCCTGTGCAGACAGTTTGCAAATGCAAACAGTAAAACCAAGCTCACAGCATGTCTTTGTCAGTTGTCATGTCTATATGCTGACCTGTGGAAATTCCTGCAATTATTTTAGAACACAAGCAAACTACAAATAAATTAGAATACTATAGGCAAAAGTCATACAGCCACTTACTGTTAAGTCCGTCCATTTCCTGTCTATTCCTTTGTTTTCCATTGGTTTTAACTTAGGCAGCCTTAAACCTGTGAGGTTGAAATCTTTCACGTCACTCATTTACTTGTACCTTGGCAATTGGATGGGTTATTCTTCAGCACAAATGTAGGAAAAGGCACATCAGTACTCAGGACAAAAGGAATAACATAAAATGAAACATAGCAGGAATAAATAAGAGAGCTTACAGAAACAGGAAGGACTGAGCAGCAAGGAAAGCTGTCTTTGTGGTCAGAAAGTGACTTATGGGGAGAGACCTGCCAAGGCTAAAAGTGCATTATACTTTGTTGAAGAAATTAGAACAAATAACAGACTCTTTACCTTTATAAATAAAAGTGGGGAAAAGGAAGAGGGGAGACCACTGTGAACAGCGTACACTCTCTCATTCTGCTTTTTTCTTCCCTTTTTTCCTTCTTTTTTTAATATTTAGCTGCATTAACTAGTTCTTTGCCAGTGAAACATTGCCTTTGCAACTGCAGAACCTACTCTGTGTGTCACTCGCCTTCCGCAGAGGCCTTGCTCTCTTCCACAGAGAGTGAACCAGCTCAGACAGGCACCTTTATCCATCCCGCACCCCTCCCCACTGCAGATGCAGGCAGGGCTTGCCAGAAGCAAGGGAGACAGAAAAGACCCGGGGAGCCACCACACCAGTGCAGGGCCTGGTATTTATCCTCTCAAGTGGCAGTTGGTGTGTCCCCAGTGCTGGGATCTACCTCTCAGCATGAAAATGGCTGGGACATGCCACAGGTCACCTCTGGTTTTTTCTGTCTCATGTGAGTTGTTCTGCTTTGTGTGAGCAAGAAAGCTTTAACTCTCGTGGGCAAGGCAGCATTTTCTGCTGTAAGAAAACTGTAATTGGAGGTATGAATAGTGGCAAAAGGCAGGCAAGTAAACACAGCAGTAGCCCAGTCCCTAGTGTTAGTTGAGGGGTGTGAACAAAGTCAAAAGAAGGTCAGCAAGGGTTCCTAAACAAATGTGTTCCTCGAGTCTCAAGGATTTGGTATTGACGATGGTTTCAGTGTTTTAAATTTGTACTTTTCCTTTTTTTACCCCATTTCTTTTGAACAGTGCTAGTGTGAAAGTTTATGTAGATATGTTACGTTTGTTTATATAGTACCCTTCTTTCAGAAGGGATTTTGTGCACAAAGCAGTGTAAAGTTGCAGTATAACAAACTAACAATCAGTATAGATGGCGTTCACAGAGACTTAGCCAGACCTTTCATCTATCAGTGAGATGCACAGAAGTGCAGGACTGGCCTAAGCCACAAGCAGCCCAAGTAATATATGCCATCCCTTGCACATGGCTTTTCTGGCTCCCCACCCCTGCAATTGGTGTGGATGTGTTGCACTGTGGAAATTGCCTAGTTCTTTCTTTTTCCCTAGGAAATATGTAAGGCAACTTAGCTATCTTTCCCAGGATATGCAAGTCTCACAAATCTTCTGCAAGTCATCATGAAATTGGCAAAGCGTGCACCTGATATGAGAACCACAGGAAACAGTATCTTGCAGATACTCTCCCTCAGCTCAACAGGCAAAGAACTCACTGTGATCCTAAACCTCATCAGCTGTGATGATGATCCATAGGCATACCCATATAATACTTCAGAATAGCAGGGGTTTTTCAGCTGCTGGTTTTGGCTGGTTGTTGCTTGGAGAATTGCTCATTGCTGTGACAAGGGGAAAAAAAAAAAACAACAACAACAACAACAAAAAAAACAAACCACAAAACAAGCAAACAAAAAAACCCCAACAAAACAAAAAAAACCCACACCTCCAAAGGCTCAATTTGGTTTCTTTTTTTTTTTTCAACGTTTTTTATGTAACAAAAATTTTGTGTAAACTTTTGTATAACAAAAACTTGGGATTTTTCATCTAAAAAACAAGGAAGGAAGGTGGCCCTGTGGTTTTAATAGGTTTGCAGAGCGAGTTCTGTTTGTATTGCTTATTCAAGTGTGCTCCTTGAGTTTATGCTAGGTGCGTAACCTCCCTATCCTGCTTTCCTCAATATTAAAATGGGGATGAACCAAAAAATGGGAATGTTAGAAGGGTCCCTATAAGGCAGAGATTTTCATATGGCTGATTAACTGGCTTCTGGATATTTTTTTTTTTTTCAGATGATGAGAAGGTATCCATTACCACAGTATTCCTATTTTTCATTATGAGAAAATTAGGAGAAAATGGGGTGGAATTGACTTTTCCCTCTAATTTTGACCATTTCAAAGCATATAATTTTGCAGCAAGCTCAGCACTCAGCAGGTTTCTTTCACGTCCTTGTGTTTTAGGTTGTGCTGTGGATGGTCATCCAACCCCAAACATCACCTGGCTTTACTCTGGCGAGCCTCTCAGTCTGCAGCATCGCCTCCTGGCAGCGGGCCGGATTCTTCAGATACTGAACGTCAGTGATGCTCCTGACGGTGAATTCAGATGCCTTGCTCAGAATGAGGCTGGGTCACTCACACAAAAAACATCCCTGGCTGTACAAGGTAACTTTCCAGTTCCAGTCCTCCTGCCCTGTGAAACTCTTGCTGTGGACTTCCCTGCACTGCTTTTCTCATCCTGGATTCCTCCTCTATGAAGCCACGATTGCTGGGTGCACCAGGAAATAGATGTGTTGATGTTTATCTGCCATCGATACAGATTTGCAGGACTGCCAGATACCTTGACGTGTCTTAGGTTTTACTTTATCAAAATGACACCTGTTATTTCTGGCCTACTGAGCATAAAACACACATTACAGGTTCAAGCTGTACTTATGCTTGTTGAGTCTGGACAATTTTCTCATCCAGAAATTCAAGACAGAGATGTCTTGAATTTCTGGGATTGGGAATCCTTCAGCCTGGAGAAGAGAAGGCTGAGGGGAGACCTGATTGCGGCCTTCCAGTACATAAAGGGGGCCTATAGGAAAGAGGGGGAGAATCTGTTCAGTAGGGACAATGGTGATAGGACAAGGGGTAATGGTTTCAAGCTGAAACAGGGTAGGTTTAGATTAGATGTAAGGGAAAAAATCTTTACGATTAGGCTGGTGAAGCACTGGAACGGGTTGCCCAGAGAGGTAGTGGATGCCCCATCCCTGGAAACATTCAAGCCCAGGTTGGACGGGTCTCTGAGCAACCTGATCTGGGTAATGGTGTCCCTGCTCACTGCAGGGGGGTTGGACTAGATGACCGCTAGCCTTCCAACCCAAAACATTCTATGATTCTATGATTCTATGATTCTATGTGACAGTTTGAACCCCTAAAATTAGAAGCCCTTCTGTTAAAGTCAGTGTTTCACAGTCTCTTATTGTTTGAAAGCCCGTCACTTGTAAAAATGCTACAACTGTTATATTTACCCTAGAAATAAAATGAAGGTGATAAAGCCACAGAATAGAGTAGTGCAGATGGGCTGGAGAAGAATATGCAGCTTTCATTGCTCCCACTGTCCGGGATGGAGTGGAGAAGAATTTAAATTTCCCTTAAATTTTGCCATAGAATTTTAAGTGTGTTGCAACTCCTCCATTCATCTTCAGGATGGATGATCTGTATGATCTACCTGGTGAGAAACACACTATTATAATAAAGGGGGGGGCTATTATATTAAAGGGGGGCTATAGAAGAGATGGGGAAAATCTTTTCAGTAGGGACAACGGTGATAGGACAAAGGGTAATGGTTTTAAACTGAAACAGGGTAGGTTTAGGTTGGATATAAGGAGGAAATTCTTTACGATGAGGGTGGTGAAATACTGGAACGGGTTGCCCAGAGAGGCGGTGGAGGGCCCATCCCTGGAAACGTTCAAGCCCAGGTTGGACAAGGCTCTGAGCAACCTGATCTGTGTAATGGTGTCCCTGCTCACTGCAGGGGGGTTGGGGATGGGCTCTGGGGATCCCTTCCAACCCAGAACATTCTGTGATTCTATGATTATAATATCATAGAATCTTAGATACTGCTGATAACTGCAATTAACCACATCTTCACTAAATCACACCCCTTTAAAAATATAGATGCAATGTCCTGCATCACTGGCATCTGGCTTCACTTAACTGCTCTACCATGTCACTCACTTTCCATGCCTGATGATTCTAAGCACCAAAAATTGGGTTTGTTCCACCAGAGACAGTGGCTTACATCAGCTGGAATCCTGTTCTTTTTTTTATTGCTAGGTGCCTTATAGGCATAGGTAGCTCCCCTTCACATGGGACACTGAGTCCAAATACACCATCCTGGAGAATGTCTTTCACTGTCTTTTCTAAGGGTCTCCTGCTGGCAGTTTTTGAAAGTTAATATCTCTCCCCCACACTTTTTGGCAGAATACCGCTGGTCAGTGGACAAGCTGATGACGTGTTCAGCTTCCTGTGGCCACAAAGGGGTGCAGCTGCCCCAGCTGAGGTGCTTACTGGATGGGGCTGAAGTCAACATATCCCACTGCAAAGAGAAGCCCAAGCCAGCCCTGCAGCACATCGCATGCAACAGAAGAGACTGCCCTTCACGGTTCGTCTGCCTCGTGTTAAAATGTCATCCATGCTTTTAAGACATGCTTGAAGACTTCTTTGCACTGGCCATTGCAGTCTCTCTGATGCCTGTCTGGAGAAAATTTATGGCTAAAAGGGAATTTAAAAGGAAAAGAGTGCTTAACTTAGATAGTTGTGAATTTGCAGAAAGATTTGTGGAAAATGTTGATAGTACATGGTAGAAAGAGAGTTAATTCCTTCAGTAATCAGGTTAGATAATAGACAGGCTATTGACTACTCTTTATTAGCAAAGTTCACAGCTTGAGTTGTCTTGGGTAATTCCAGACTCACCCTATGCTGGATGTAAATATCATACGTGTTCCCAGCTCTGTGAATGAGAATTTTGACCTTCAGGGTCGTACTTTCTGTGTTCCAGATGGCCTCATACCAGTTTATCCCAACAATATAACAGACAAGTAGCCAAGTTTAGCAGCTGGTTTGGGGTTTCATTCTGACTTCTTGTGTTGCCTGAACACAGGCAGCACATACAGGCAGCACTGTAGATGCAGACGCAAAGAATTCCCTCAGCAGAGTGGAAATTTCTTTTGTAAAATGGACACATCCCATCAGATCTAGTGGGCTTGAAGCGGGGTAAGACTGAGTTCTGCCTCCTTTTGGAGATTGCTAGTTTATGGTTTCCTTGGCATTGTAACTCTCTGCCCCTGTAATCTCCTGTTTTTGAGTTACTGTTAAACACAACGGAGCCAGGACAGCTTGAAAGACTTCTGACTACACTTGAGTCTTCCTCTGCTGCTTTCTCCCCATGCACAATGTTTTCCTTCTTTGACACCCTTTGGTGCAAAGAAGAATACATCCTGAGTGCCTTTCCAGAGAGTCAGCATAGTGTTATACTCCCTCCATGTTAAAAATGTCCTACTTCTGCAATTCAGTGGCTCCTTAGCTGAGATGTGTAAACATGCTTTTCTGTATCTTTCTGGGTTTTTACTCCCTTCACTCACTCATTTCCACTGTGGACATGGTGTTTTTCAGAATACAAGCACTTAAAAGTAGTCAGAATCTCAGGAGAAATTTAGTACAACTTCTCTCATTCAACAGTGATTTGGGATGTGTATTTAAAAAAAGAGCCTAAGCCGAGGCGAGGAGTGGTGCTAAGCAACCTGATGAGAAGTAAGCAGCCAGATTTACCACTCTGGTTGTGTCTGGGCATATGGCAAGGTTCTGTTTAATTACCTTTTAAAATATATTCTTACCCCTCTTTGCAGGCAAATGTTTTGTGAGTTGCCAGCTGAGTCATAAGAAGGAAACCAAAAGAGATTTGATGAAATATGAAACACGCTCATTAGCAGCAGTTTTCTTTGGTAATGGCAGTAAATTCCATGGGAATGGTTTATGTCTTTTTATACCTTCCCTGAACTGTAACGCAACCCACAACAGTCCCTCAGCTCCTGAGAAACTACTGAGATGTAAGCTTGGAAATAAAAATTTATTGAAATGCAGAGGAGAGCTTTATGAGGGGTGCGGAAACTTTGGATTCGACCTCACCAAACTTTTGTTTTCCATGTTGGGTGTGTGTTTGTTTATATAATTGTTTCTGTGGCCACGGGAGTTAGTCACCCTCAGAAGACTGAGGAATAGCAATGGATGCCTCTCCATGGGACTGGAGCATGCCTATTACCTATTTTGTAATCATAAACACGCTGTTGAGGGATGTGGTGGACACTATTTTCCTCTCAATAACACACAAATCCTGAAGAGTATCCTGAAACTTAATGAAGCAATCTGCTGACTTGACCATAAAACTCTTTGGGAAACTAGTAATCAGTCCCATCCTTCCTGTTTTTACCTACCTCCTTCCCAAACCCAACTGTATGAATGTCTCATTTAATTACCCTTAAAGAGACAAAATATATTGTCCACTTTGGTAAGAGTTTGGACCTGGACTATTATTTTCTGCTTTTACAGGCCTTTTACTAGTTAGATGGGATTTTTTAAACCCCAGAATATAGGGGTTCTGAGCTCAAGAGGAAAGAAGAAAGGTGTCCTTTGTCCCTGGGCTGACTATGCACCGGACCCATCCCTGAGCAATCTTCAGGCTTGTCTGGATTATCCCGGCTGACAGGGACATAACAGAGCAGGCAGACACCAGCAGAACCCAGTAGGCTTTTGGATATTCTGTCAGCAGCAATTTCAGAAAGTGGCCTGCAAGCTACTCCAGCAACTTTACAGAGATAGTTTTCGCTACTAAGGGATATAAATGGGCTAGTAGTCATTGTTGGTGTTGTGACTGTGGCCTGTGACCAAGGTCTCCATGGCACAGTGGCATAAGAGCAGCCATGCCCAACCCCTGTGACTGGGCTAGAAATATTTACTAAGCCTTTAAAAACTGCCTTAAGGGATAGAAAATTAATTCTGAGCCCAAAGAGCCGTGAGAAATATAATTTAATGAAAAATACTCTCTTTTCTCAGCTTTCATCCTCTGAGCAGTTTTCAGTGGCTACGATGGGAGGCTGAGGCACTCCGCACCTTCCACAATATCACCCTAAATGAACCAAGCCATTGTTGCCTTTCTTTGGTCCTATAAGTAAAGAGCTGTTGACACTAACAATCCTGCAGATGGTGGCATGTGTCCGTTTCCTGACCTGTTCGCCTTTCTCCCACAGATGGATGGTAACATCATGGTCTCCTTGCACACGGAGCTGTGGTGGAGGCATCCAGATGCGACGAGTGACATGTCAGCGCCTGACAGCGACAGGCAGTTCTGTCCCAATGTCAAATGAGGCTTGTGCCCAGGTGTCCAAGCGCCCTGTGGACATGCAGAACTGTAACAGGCAGCCCTGTGTTGAGTGGGTGGCCTCCTCCTGGGGCCAGGTAAGGAACAAGTCAGAAGTCCAAGGACAGCCTCATAGTGTGGGATAGAAAAAAGAAGTGGCAGAAAATGAGAAGTCATTTTGCACCCTGATATCTTTAGGTTGTAGTCTGCAGGCTTTTGAGGACGCAACTAATTTGCACAACTCTTATTTGATGCACTTCATGCTTCAATTTCTGTAGCTTCCCACTATCCCTGGAAATGCTGCTTGTGAACAGGACTTTTACTGCAGACCCCTGTGTCATCCCCAGTGGAAAGGTCTGCAGCTCCTCTTTACAGAGACAGGTGACATATCTGGGAAATAGCCTTCTCCCAAGTCTTAATTCCCCTTACCACCTAGTAAGTGTGTTTCAGTTTTGGCTGGCAGGAGTCAGGACTGATGATTGTGATAGGTTTGGGGTGGGGGCAAGGGGGGAGGTGTACAATAACCCAGTTTTACAAAGTTGCTGATGTTGTCTGAGAACACCAAAAAGTGGGAGCTTTCTTAATCTGCTTGATGATGAAAAGCAGAATGGAGGGCTAAAAGCATTTTCAGAGTACTTCGTGCTATTCTGTAGATCTTCAAATTCTCTCCTTGCAGCTTCATACAATGATTGGATGTTAAAATGTTTCACTCCATAAATACTGAATGTTCCAATATAGAGAGTTAGATCACTTTATTGTGGGAATCCAGAGAAGAGTTTTGTCTTTGTCTGTCTGTGAGCTATGAAATTTCCTGAAAAGACACTTGTCAGTATGTAGTCAACTGTAACCTGGGAATAGTCACTACTATGTGCTTTCCTCCTTTTTCTCTCCACTCCAGCTTGACTGAGCCATATGTGAAGGCTGATAAATCCACTACAGTCCAGACTTAGGGGTAGAAACTCACAGATTTTAGCTCAAAGATCTCCAGAGTGGTAATTCACACAGGGGTATAGCATTCCAGGGTGAATTAGAGACAGGGTTAAAGCCACAGAAGCCAATTTTGCTACAGGTTAAAGCCAGATAACAATACTACTTTAATATCACTTTTGGTGAAATAAACATTTTCAAAGGGAAAAAGAAGAAGCAGTTTGACAAACCAAAGTAGTCATACATCTAATTGAAATGATGAGTTGGGTAAAGGGATAGGGGTGAGGCTTCTTACCAAGAAGAGGCTAAGAAAATAATTACCCAGAGCATTAACTATCAGTCTTGGCATATAATGAGCTATCATGAAATATTTTACCTCCTTTTCTAATTAGTGTGTTGTAAATCAGTTTGAAAACAAATGTTATCTAATTGTATTACAGGTTATAGTAATATGATTGTGTGTTATTAATAACCACCATCATTCTGTATTTGCTTGGAGTAATGTGCACAATACATTGTGCTACATCAGGGGTTTTTATGGTGTTGGTAGCCAAAAGTGTCTTCAGCTTTATTTATTATTCAAAAACAACTTCATTTAACCCTTGCCTGTGTATTTTGGAAATTTCTCTCATGAAAGATGATTGAGTTATTGTATGACATTTGTGAGTAAAGCTTGGAATTATCCTTTTTTATGAAAGAAGCAAATTTTCACTCCCTGAGGAATTCCAGGTAAAGACTGGATTCTCCTTGCAAGCAGCCAATTACCTCATCCTTATTTTGTAGATGATTATGGGCTATATTGTTCCCCACGACATCACACTCAGCTGAGACAATCAAAGACGTCTGAATTAATTTCATAGAATCATAGAATCATAGAATTGTAGGGGTTGGAAGGGACCTCGAGAGATCATCGGGTCCAACCCCCCTGCCAAAGCAGGCTCCCTAGGACATATCACTCAGATAGGCGTCCAGGCGGGTCTTGAATATCTCCAGTGAAGGAGACTCCACCACCTCCCTGGGCAGCCTATTCCAGTGCCCTGTCACCCTCACTGTGAAGAAGTTTTTCCGCATGTTGGTGCGGAACTTCCTGTGTCCCAGCTTGCAGCCATTGCCCCTTGTCCTGTCCCCAGAGACCACTGAAAAGGGGCTGGCTGATTCCCCCTGCATCCCCTGCTTCAGGTAATTATAAACTTTAATTAGGTCC
The DNA here is from genome assembly GCA_000699545.1 of Podiceps cristatus. NCBI lineage: Eukaryota > Metazoa > Chordata > Aves > Podicipediformes > Podicipedidae > Podiceps > Podiceps cristatus. The sequence continues at coordinate 10,184 of KL289569.1, forward strand.
CCCCTTAGTCTTCTCAAGGCTGAACGGTCCCAACTTACTCAGCCTTTCCTCATAGGGGAGATGCTCCAGGCCCTTAATCATCTTCGTAGCCCTTCTTTGGGCTCTCTCCAGGAGATCCCTGCCCTTTTTATACCGAGGAGCCCAGAACTGGACACAATACTCCAGGTGGGGCCTGACCAGGGCAGAGTAGAGGGGGAGGATCACCTCCTTTGACCTGCTGGCTACACTTCTCTGGATGCACCCCAGGATCCCATTGGCTCTCTTAGCCACCGAGGCATTTGTTAGACCTGTGCATTATAATATTTCTTCTATTTAGCTTAAAAAAAAAAAATAATAATCAAGTCCCACATGATTCTATACAGCTCAGTCTCCAAGCCAGAAGACTGTTACCTAATTGCAGTTAGGAACATATCACTGGCTCAGTAGGTCAGTGGATCAATGACTCTGGTAGTAACATGGGGTATCAGGTCACTGTTGCTTAGGTGTAGCGACCAACTTTCCCAACTTGCAAAAAATGAACAGACTACCTACTCTGCATCCACCTCTCAAATGAATTTCTTTCCTTCATTTAATATTGATGGCATTTTGATCTCCACTGTGTAATCTCACAGTGTTTTAAAACTAGTGACTTGGGCTTGCTGATGATGAGGACTTCTAGCCCCTGCAGATATCACAGAAGTGCTCCACATATTCCAGGGAACGACATTTCTATCCACCTTGCTCAAACAGGGGGTTGACTGGGAGAAACTGGAAACTTGGCAGTCACTGCTTCTCTCTCCCAGTTGTCAGGGAGGGAAGAAATAGCAGGAGGAAGGGAGTATTATGTCAGGAGTGCATGGTAGTGTGAAATAGTGCTCCTAATGATGGGGGGTGGCAGAGACAGAGTGATCGGTCAGCAGCTCCACAGGCAAAAATTCCTCCCTCATACTAAGGTCCCTTTCTTCACCACTCAGTCTGTTCTTGAACATAATTTCCAGACACTGAGAAAAACAGATTGTTTCCTAACAGTTGATATAATTTTAAAAGAAGACAAATACATGTTTCATACCCATAGCTAATTATGATTGAATCAAAGGAGAGAATTAGAAGAGTTAAACAGTAAGTGTGCAATTGATAAGTTTGAGTAGGTTAGGATAACCTCAGTGTTGAAGGCATTGCTAGGCTAATGGCTGGACTCAATGATCTTAAAGGTCTTTTCCAACCTAAACAATTCTACAATTCTATAAGCTTACAGATCTGCTGTGTTCATCATGCTTGCTGCTTTTTTTTATTGTCCTGAAATGCTTTTAAATTATTAAATGGAGTGGAATATGTCCTTGTTTCAATGCATTCTTGGTTATTAACTATTTGCCTGGAAATTGTGATAGTAAAAGTTGCAAAATGGACAATAAAGGTAGTATATTGAGATTTCCTGTATGGATCATAGGCTTTTGGTTAATGACATGACTGCATTTTATTTGCCCTAACAGATGTATTTAAGATTGAACTATTGAAGAGGAGAGGTAATGAATCTACAGAGCAGATACAGAAATGCAGTTTTAGTGCTGCCAAGGGATAGTGAGGTAGGGCAGAAGATGACTGTGTCCTCAGCCTTCGAAGCCTGCAGAGCTGCAGGAAGTGCTCAAAAGCTCAACAGTCACTGCACAGCAGGACACACTTCATTTCACCAGCAGCTTATAAAAGGGGAACGTGTCCTGCCCGTTACCTCCCTTAAGCGATTATTCTGTATTCACAGTGTAACGGGCCTTGCATTGGACCACGACTGGCTGTACAGCATAGACACATATTTTGCCAGACCAAAGATGGGACTTCTGTGTCATCAGATCAATGCAGTGCCTTACCGAGGTAAGACAGGAATCTCATGTCTGAAACCACTACCCGTTACAGAGATGTTGAATGGACTAATGACTTAACTGACAACTTTTGCATTTCCCCTATGTAACAAAGAGATCATGTTGAAACCTGTATGGTTACGTGGTACAAATCTCACCAGGCTTAAGCCCAGGCTTCACTATTTGTTCCTATGAGCCCCAGGAAAAAAAAAAAAAAAAAAAAAAACAAAAAAAAAACCAACTGGTTGGCCAACAACTGGAAAGCCTCCTAGGCATGCCAAATCCTGACTTGAAAGGCTGTGCTATCTCTTCTTAAACTGCCAGTCTCCTTCTCTCTTATTTAAACACGAGCTCTAACTGGGGCGGGGGGGGAAAAGGGGGGGAAAGACTCTTGTCTTCTTGCAAATAAATTCTACTGTCAACATTGTAAAGGCATATTTATTTTACTGACACTTAAGTATGTAAATCATGCCTGACCATGACTGAAAATTAATATAATCGGCTCTTTGGCTCCCACTGTGTGAAAAATTATCTGTGTGAAAAATAGGTGGGAACCCAGCATACCTAAGCATCTTCTGTAAGACTGTGTTGAAGGTAAAAGGAGGGTTTTGGAGAATTGGTTTTATTCCCGCTGGCTGTAAAGCCATAAAAAATTTACAAAGCCATGCTGAATCTTACTGGTCAGCACTTCAATCATTACATCTTTTCAGTGGACCTCTGGTTTGGCACTTCATGGAAAGGACATTTTGGCCAAATCCTCAAATAGTTCAAATGGTCATTTAGCTCCAGTAGTGCTATACCAGTGTGCACTCGCTGAGGGTCTGGTCCTTGAGTGCAGTTACTAACTGCCTTTCAATGCACTGAAGTTACCCCATTTGCACCTGTTGAAGACCTGACCCATGCAGTGTTCTGAGCAAATTACGTTTGGGATATGCAAGGCTTGCTGTCCCCGGAGCTTGCATGACACCTGGAGCTGCCTGTGCTTGCTCCCTGGGCAGCCTGGTGATGGGTCACCCCTCCCTCCCTCCTGCCCACAGGCCTTTGAGCACCCAGAACTGCTGGACTGATGTCTGTGGCGTGCATTGGAGGGTCAGCCTGTGGACCATCTGCACAGCTACATGTGGAAACTATGGCTTCCAGTCCCGGCGTGTGGACTGTGTGCACGTCCGCACCAACAAGCCCGTGCTGGAGCATCACTGCTCCTGGAGGCCGCGGCCGGTGAACTGGCAGCGCTGCAACATCACACCCTGTGAAAACGGTATGTTGCTGAGAGGAGGGGAGGGGAGGGAGTGCGCTGCAGGGGGAGGAAAGAAGGCCCAGCTGTGTCTCAGAAATGCACACTGGGCCTTGCAGCTGGGCATCCTGGGGAAACTCCAGTTGAACATGTGCAAGATGTGGTGCCCAAAACTCAGTGCCCCAGGGAGAATGGTGCCCATTGCAGTTTCTTGGCAATGGTGTTAGTGCTGGGATTACATCCCCTGGCTAATAGCATGTGAAATGTCTGATGTGGTCTTAACTTTCTGTTAATGGTACAGGCAGAAAGAAGAACATGAATCTATATGAATCTATGAAGCTATAGTTAAAATACAGTAATTCTAAATCCAGTGGGTAGGTTAAAGATGGAATTCCTGGAATGGAGGCTGCTTGCTTTCAGGTGGCAAGTAATTAATTGGGCCTGCCAGAGGACTAGAAAAGTTACAAATATTTGAAAGAAAAAACCAAATTAAGAACAGATAATGTAGGACTAGAAAAGTTACAAATATTTGAAAGAAAAAAAAAAAAAACAACAGATAATGTGCCTCTCTGGAAACTATGGCAATGTCTGCTTGGGAACCACCAGGCAGTGCAAGTTTTCCATTTGCTGATTTTGATGGGCAGATGCCATCCTGGCATAGCAAGCCAGTTGCTATGAGTCATCACAGAAGCAGCAGCAGGACCTGCCTGCGCTTGCCTACAGCCGCACGAGCTCTGACAGTCCCTCTCGGTAGAGGCAAAGCAGACTCCATACATCCAAACACATGAGCTGAGTTTGGTGTGACCTAATGGAAGTGGAAGGGTTGAGGGAGCTTACAGGTACCTTTGCTGAGCAAGACCTTTGCTGTCCCTCCAGCCTCTTCCTGATATATAGAAATGTCTGGCATCTAGACAACAGTGGAGTTATTTGGCACAAACATTACTGGGGAGTGCTGTACAACAGCTCTGTGATGATCTCCTTTCCAGCTATAGCATAGGAAGTGGGAGTCCTCAGGCAAAAACTCACCCAAAGTCTTGCAGGCATACTGGAGAGTTTTCCAATCTGGAGCTCAAAAGGAGGACGCTGCGGGCCTTAAACTCAAAATGATTTCAGGATCCAAGTCCTATGAGTCTTCAACAAGTGTCTTAACATCTCCACCTCAGGCTGTGTTCTGCAACACACATGTGAAAGGTGTAACACCACAGCCGGTCAGATGGAGTGGTAGTCCCACACACTGCCTCTTCAAATGCGAAAGGTTGGCCAAAGCACCTTTGTGCTACTCTGTTGAAATAAGTTTCCAGTTTTATTTACTATTTCATCTTTGATTTAACAACTGTTATGAGACTCTTAGAGCCTCCCTGAAGTGCTGGCAGATGACAAACTAACAAGGGTGATGGAGCAGCCTCAGAAAGCCCACTGCCCTGGCTCTGAAAGCAATGGCTGCCCACCACATTCTCCTTTGAGCCTTTGGCTGCTTGAAGCACTCAGCCTTTGCAGCACGTCAAGCTCGTAGTGAGACCTCCTAACACAAAGCTGTCTTGGTCCCCCCTCTCAGCCACACCATGAATTGTTCTTAGGTAAGAATTCCTTCTTTTGTTGCCTTGTCACCATTTCTTCTTTTTCTTTCCCCTTTGGCAGTGGAGTGCAGAGACACCACAAGGTACTGTGAGAAAGTGAAGCAGCTCAAACTCTGCCAGCTCACCCAATTCAAGTCACGTTGCTGTGGGACTTGTGGAAAAGCTTGAAGACAAAAGCAGTGAAAATGGAGGAACACGGGGATCACAGCCTTTGCTTCACTGAGGCAAGGACTTTTACAAAAAATATAAATGGAATGGAATTCTTTTTTTCATTTTATTTATTTATTTCCCTTTTTAAGAAAAAGAAAACCTTTTACCAAATCATTGCTGTAAAGGGACTTGGCAAGTTTTCCCTTCTGTGAATCTGGGAAACAGAATGCAGTAAAACACATTAGAGTAGACCACAAAGAGTCAGTGAGCCCCACACCACCAGCAATGGGACTGAGAGGAGTGAGTCTGCCCCATAATCCATGTACATGCCTGGAGATACACCAACAGACAAATGGGGAAGCAAATCAGAGTAAAAACCTAGCATCACATTGGACCACTACAATATGAACCAAATAATCAAACAGCTTGACAGGTCATGAGGTACTGGAGAGGGGGAAGAAAAAAAAAAAAAAAGACTAAACTAAAAATTCATTTATGCGGTATACAAATACTTCATCTAAGACTACTTTGAGGATATAAGCATATGATTTTGCTTTATAAACCTATTTGTTACATCCAAGATTGGGTTCCTTTTTTTCTTTCTAAAACCATCTCTCCTTCTCACACCAGGCCTTCAAATTATTTCAGTGGGAGATCCTCATGCTCTTTGAGGATGTGGTGTCTGGGAAGTTGAACAATGGTGTGTAACATGCATGACTCTAAAACACACCTGACAATGTTCCCAGGTGGTGTTTGTGAGGGAGGACTGAGGATAGGAGGTTTGCCCTCAGCACAGAGGTGAGGTGATGATGTTTATTATCCAGGAGGACAGAAAGTATGATCTGCTATTGACAGACTGTAGCACAGACTTGCAAATGCTGTCCTATAGGGAGCACAGGCAAGAAAAATAATAATTGGCTGTGGTAACATGAACTGCTTCACATACTCCATCCTACTCACACTTATTTGGAAAAGAGAGGAACACCAGTTCCTATCATTCAGGTGCTTTCAGACCTGGGGTTTTGGAAAAGAACTTGAGGAAGTGGGTTTTCCTAGCCTGATAACTTGAAATTTCTCTTTCCTGGCAGCCAAGCCCTTTGGACAAGTAGTAGAAAAGAGCTATATTCTGATTGCTTGTGGTTGTTCCTACTCAGTAGAAACAGAATGGATTCAGCAGCAGCCCCAGGGGACTAATAGCAATAATTTTTAACAAACTTGCTCCTCTTCAGCTGCCTCCCACAACAAAACAGGTGCTATAAGGCAGCACATTTTTAAGCCCATGTATAACACCCCGAAGATATGATCTAAAATGTGAGGCTCAAATATCACACTCACAGCATGGCTTTGCATGCTGTCTGTGAGTCTTTCCTCCTGGCCAGCTGCAGTGGTTATTCAGCCAGTGAAGTGCTTCATCCTTTTAGTTCCTGGCCATTCTCTGCTCTGCTCAGAATAGGGCCCTAAAATTAGAGGAAATCTGCAAAGTAGGGGGTTTGAGCATCATGAAACTTTAAAGGAGAGCTATCTGGATCTGACACTTTGGATCAAGATCATCTCTAAATTAAAGGCTTGGCTGTGCCTCTACTGTCACCCCCAGGGGGGCTCATGCCTTGTGATACATGAATGAAATGCTTTTCAAGGACTGCTGTGTTGCAGCTTCCATGGCACGTGGATCTTTCAGCAATAATGGGAGTCCACTTTTGAGGTCAGTGCCAGGTTCATGACATTAAACTGTCTCAAGTTGGGTTACTTCAAAACACATCTGGCAGTAAATGCTCTAACTACAAATGGGTCTTCAAGAAATGGTGTTGCTAAGCATCAGCGTAACTTTTTATTTAAAAAAAAAAAAAAAAGAAGAATGTCTTTCTATGTATGTAAATGTATATCTTTTCTGTATATTTATTAGGATTTCTTGTACAAAAAGTGCAATATTAATAATTGTACATTATTTTGTCCAGATAAAACTATTTTGGGGTTTTTTTAAATCTCCCCAGAATTTTGTTCCTCTAACATCAACAGTAATAGTGTATTTCTCTTAATTTTAATAGCATTTGCATTTAATTGGGGATCTGCTTCACTGTGCACAGAGTGCTTTATAAACTACAACATGAGGGAGGGATGATGTTTTTAACTTGTGAAATTATAATTATGCATGGAATGAAGGACAATTCCTTAACAACAAAAATAATAATGATGAGGAGGAGGAGGATGTGGTGGATATTTCTAGTACAGTAGTTAACAAAAAGCAGTATGGGGAAGTATTTTCACTTGTTTAATAGCAAAACATATTCAGATGATCACATGTTGAATAGTAGCTGCATAACTGTGCATAGGATAAACACAAAGGATCAGATCTGGAGAGGCCACTGTGTTGTCTCTGCACAGTGTGGATTTAATTTCACGTCTGTCCTCTGAAGTCTGACTTGGCAGCATCTCCGTTAAGATAAGGATTGCGGGATATTTTATGACAGTATGCTTTCCTTCTCTAAAAAGAAAACAAAACAGCAAACTTGTATTTATATAACTTTTTGTACAAGTAATGCAGGTTACTTATTTATCTACCCCTGTCTGACATGTTGTTTATTAATCTTAAAAACAAAAGCTAAACAAAGTAGCAAAGCTGTTGGAGTACTCTGTCCTTATTCTGTATTACGTTAACAGCACACATCTGTTACACAAAGTACGCATGATCTATTTGCCTTGGGGAAATAGGATGTCTTAACTTGTTTCTAATAGTCTCCAGCCATTAAGATTCTGCACCCTGTCTTGGGGATGTATTTTAATTCTTCATTTGCCTTGCTTTATTCTTTTTTGCTAATATCTTGTGTCTTGCCTTTATTGCTCTTTCAGAAGTATAAATCCTTCACTGCTGGTCCTAGGTCATGGAAATCAGTAAAAGTATACTCCTTTTTTTCTACGCAGCAATACTTAAAGACATCTCGTGACTTTCCTGAGCAACCTACGGCATGAAGCAACCCGTTACTTCAGTCTTTCCTTATAGGTCGCTGCTGCCTTCAGTAATGGAGCTCGAAACTCTTTGAAGCATCAAGTATATCTGTAGAAGGAACCTTAGTAGTGATCAGAATTATGGGGAGGAGGGGGAAGAAGGAAAAATATTAATAAAGCAAAAGCATTTTCTCTTAACAAAGACAAAATCAAGTTCTGAAAACTAAGCTGGTTCTGCTGTTAGCATTTTCCAACAAATGATACAATGTGTCTTCTAAAACGGTTTGGTGATTTTGCTCTGATTTACCGACAATTTCCCTGGTATGATGTTCCTGCATATGCTTTTTAGCTACCTACACTGCAGGTAAATAATACCTTACGCATACATAAACACACACCGACATGAAAGCCAAAGACCAGACCTAAAACTTCCAAGCAACAATACTGAAGACAACGGGAATTTAGTCATTCATTTTGAATAAAACAAGTATAGAAGCTGGTGTTGATGTAAAATGAACAGCAGGCCAGCTTAGGTTCCCAAGAGAATAATTATTCTCTTTTTATGCATAAGGCTCTAGTTACCAGTCAAGTCAAAAAGCCTTCAAAACCTTCAAAGCAAGCTTCCAATTTTGGTCTCCCTACTAATTTTCCTCAAGGAAGAAAAACAGTTCTGCAAGAAGCAGAAAAATGTAGTGCTGAAACATTGCCCACAGGAGACCTCCTTCTGCCCCCTGTTATATGGCAAGGTAAGCACAGCTAAACTACTCCAGGCATGCCTGTCTACATACATGCTCTTAAAACCATAGAAGCCATAGGCAGAGTTTTCCAAAGTAACATTTAGCTGGAAATTTTTTTCCTACTATCTGGCCATAGTTATATGGACTGCAGTTGAAGCTTTGTTCTTTTAAATTCTGATCCTTTTTACAAATTACCCTATCAAACAAAAGGCTAATGGTCACCTTACTATCTGTTTGGTGTCCAAATGCTGATTCATAAATAAATTTGATTATTCTATGTCAGTATAAGCTGACACCTCTATTTGTGGAAAAAGGGGAACCAAATGGAACGCTCTTCTAGTTTTTTAGGACAATAGAAGTCCCTCTCAGTTCTTAATGGCAGCTGTCAGCAAGTCATCATTTCAGTTAGTAATTGAATGAAATTGAATGAATAAAATTCATTCCAATTTTTAACACAGAAACATCATTTTTAACACATTCATCTGATTTTTAATACAGAAGCTTTCAAACTCCTTTCAATGTCAGATTTTGTCAAAGACTACTGGTGTATGCAGATGGGAAGATCAGCACTGCTAATGCCAACTATGGCTCTGAATATCAGCTGCAAACCACAGTTCAGGAATCATCTATTTAAACATTCCCTTCATCCTCTTGTTTAAAGGTGTATGTATATTCAATAGTGTTATATATTAGTTGTCACACTCAGCCTTTTTTTGTGGAAACTAAACCAAAGATGCCAAATTCTGTAGTCTGCAAAAAAATGAGGGGACGATTAGACATCCTTTTCCTACTGATCTTACATATTTCTCACACTAAAATTATGCTGATTAATCATCTTTTTCACATAGATTGCTTTTCATCATCTACACCTGACATTTTCCTTCCAATGAATCAGAATCAAATCTAAAACCTGGTCATATACATTGTCATTTTAATCAAATTTTAATATAAAATTCTCACTAAGGCATTTCAGTAATATGCAACACAACACGTTATTTATCCAGATTTATAAGAGAAAAGGCATGTCTCAGCATCTCCTCTTCTGATTACAACTCTTACTTCTGTCCTTCCCTGCCTTTTCACTGAGGTACAATTTCCTTGCTCCCATTCTCAGCTTCACATGTGAAGATGTGAACACAACAATACATTTTATTTGCTATCTGTTCCTCTAAGAAGCCGATATGGTGCTCAGCATCACCTTTCATTCAGTGGTCACTGATGAAGACTGAGACTATAGAAAGTTCATGAAATCATGTGCTCCAGCCCTTCTTTTTTGGCAGAATGGTTAAAAAACCTGGAACAACTTCTACTGAGCCATCCAATGCATTTTGGATGGCTGAGGCAGTGAGGCTAAGAGCATACAAGTGCCTTAGCGTTCGAGAAGTACCACAGCAGGGTCCATCTTGAGGAGTTTTTTTCAAACAAAAAAGAGAAACTGACAAAGCAAAGCACAAAGTAGCTCATGAAATATATTTAAAACAGGATCATCATCAGTGACTCCTCACTGATCTGAGTTTGTATACCAGCTCATGCTCAAATAAAGAAGGCTTTATGAAAAGGGGAAAAAAAAAAAAAAAACACCAAACAAACAAACAAAAAAACCAAAACCAAAAACAAAACAGAATAAGATGGAACAAAAATCAGGTTTTAAGTACTGTTGCTAGAGATACTCAGGACAAAGCATATACCCTGTCACTGACACGGAAAGTAGCTGACAGCATAAAATAACATATAAAAGTGTGAAACATGAAATAAATGTTGTCAATTTCACCAATTATAACCACAATCAGATGTAATTCATTCTCATGTGAATCTTGCCAGTGCTTTTTGTTTTGCTTTTAACGCAGGAAACCCACTGGACGTGCTTTGTCTTTCACACATACCAGCTCCACACTGGGACCTGCCTTTGGCTTTGTGACGGATGAGCACACATGTTGGGAGACTTGCACATGATTACTTCACTCAGAAACAGGGGGTTGCAGGAGAATGTCTTTAATGCCATGCTCTGAGTCTGTATCAGTCCACACCCTGTGCAATATACTGCCTCAGGCTGCTCTAAATTGCCTATGTTGGTTGTCCATGAAGTGTGGCAGATGGGAAGGAGCAATGCAGCATTGCATCACCCATTGCACACCTATTTCTCCTTGGCACCTCATAGTGCCAGTGATAACAGCCTGAGTCACTCCTCTCCCACCCACTTGCCTACATAGCTCCAAAGAGTTCAGCTGGTCTTTGACCCTGACAGTTGATCTAATTACTAAATGTAATTACAAAACATTACCTCTTTCCAAGGAAAGACTCCATCCTGCCATGCTCTATCCACGCTCCCTTCAAAACATCTCTGTCAGCAAGAGCAACAGCTTTTGAGGAAGATGCTCTGCACCTGGGTCAGAGCAACCCCCAATATCACTACAGGCTAGAGGATGAGGGGATTGAGAGCAGCCCTGCCAAGAAGGACTTGGGGTACTGGTGGACGAGAAGCCAGACATGAGCCAGCAATGTGCGCTAGCACAGAAGGCCAACTGTACCCTGGGCTGCATCAAGAGAAGCGTGGCCAGCAGGTCGAGGGAGGGGATTCTGCCCCTGTGCTCTGCTCTGGTGAGACCCACCTGCAGTGCTGCGTCTGCTCTGGGGCCTCAGCACAGGAGAGACACGGAGCTGTTGGAGCAGGGCCAGAGGAGGGACACAGAAATGGTCAGATGCTGGAGCAGCTCTGCTGTGAGGGCAGGCTGAGAGAGCTGGGGTTGAGCAGCCTGGAGAAGGGAAGGCTCCAGGGAGATCTAATCACAGCCTTCCAGTACTTAAAGGCGGCCTATAAGGAAGATGGGGAGAAACTCTTTAGCAAGGCCTGCTGTGATAGAACAAGGGGTGATGGTTTTAAACCGAAAGAGGGGAGATACAGACTAGATATAAGGAAGAAATTCTTTACAATGTGGGTGGTGAAGCTGCCCAGAGAGGTGGTAGAAGCCCCAGCCCTGGAAACATTCCAGGTCAGGTTGGATGGGGCTCTGAGCAACCTGGTCCAGTTGAAGATGTTCTTGCTTATTGCAGGGCAAGTGGACTAGAGGGCCCTAAAAGGTCCCTTCCAAGCTAAGCTATTCTATGATTCTAAGACAGGCACCATTTTTCTAAAGGCCATATTCCTCTGCACAGCAGGTCAATGAAGCTACTGCAGCATCGCCACTAAGCTCACACAACAAAAGCAACCCTAGTACCACAAAATCATAGAACCATAGAATGGTTAGGGTTGGAAGGGACCTTGAAGATCATCTAGTGCCAAACCCCCTGCCATGGTTGGGCAGGGACACCGTTCCACTAGATCAGGTTGCTCAGAGCCCCGTCCAGCCTGGCCCTGAACACTGCCAGGCATG
>KL289569.1:23202-46067 GCA_000699545.1 Podiceps cristatus
GAACAGAGTCCAGGCAGGAGACTCATCTCTGCAGGCAGAGCAAGTGCTCTGCAACCAGGGAGGAGTGGGGAGGCAATTCAGCTGGCTTGGGCAAGGGATAGAGTTTATGAAACTCCGAAAACCGTGGCTCATAAGCCAAAACAATGAACTAACAGTGTGCTGCTTGTTCCAGTTGCAGTTCTTTATCCTTCGTGCTAACACATTACTTACCTCTTAGGAGAAGGGAAAAGGGGGAAAAACAAGAATGTTGCCCAAGCCTTTAAGCCCTTTGCAAAAAAAAAGTTTTATATTTATGTAGGTATAAATAAGAGTATGAAGTTTTATGTGGCTAAAAGGGAAGGGAACACTGGAGGGTTGTACTCTGGCTACATATAAACACTGTTTGCTTAAGCAGCAGCAGGATGTGAATGATTGCATAGTAAGCATATAGTTATCCACACATGCTTAGGATGACACGGGCATGGAAAACCACTCCCTACTACTACCCTATTTAATACTGTAAAGTAATCTGCTGCTTCTAAGTCTTGCATGAGATCTGAGCCTACTTCATTTACAAACTCCCTAAGGCCAAGGGCAAAGCACAATAATAAAACCTGAAGCAGAAGGATCACACCAGACAGGCCGTGAACAGCTTGCTTTCCAAGTGAGGACCCAGGGCGGATTTCTTCTCTCTTAAGGAAGTGTTTAATGGTTGGGCTGAGGAGTAATTTGGTCTAGGCTATATGGAGACTTCCCCCCACCCTTTTCAACATACTGCTTTTTTAAAAAAAGAAGCATAAATTATTCATTTAAACAAATAGCCCATGAGGTTGGTGGATGCTTGTTAAAACACTTCACCTACTGAAACACTGATGGAGTCAGTTTTCAACTAATAGCATACAACCCAGTGATTTTACGACCAAGAGAGAAAAATCTCACTGTTAACCCACTGCATACAAATCACAGAAAATCAAATCCAGCTGTGCAAGGGTGATCCCACAGGCACTTTTTTTTTTTTTTTTTTTTCAGCAGAGAGTTACATTACACCAGAGGATCTATCACTGTGGCTAATTGATCCAGGCGTTTTTTTTTTTTTTTTTTTTTTCAGCAGAGAGTAGAGCAGAGCAGGGTCCTGCTCACCCAGCAAAGCAGCACCCTCGAGTCCATGTGATGGCACTCAGTGGTGGCTGCATGAGCCCTCTCACCTGTCTGGTGACAGTTCTCAGAACTAGCAACCACAGCACTAGTGAGCTGGTGGAAACAGGGAATTCAGAGCCAAACACACCATTGCCTCTTTAAGAGTTACCCTATTCCTTAAAAAAATGCAGCCCAAACCATCTTTGGGACAGACCTGCAGCCAGATGAAGAAGTGAAAATCAGGTTGCCCCAAAGCCGTATTTCCCCAGAAAAGCAAGGTGAGAGGCACAAATCATCTAACTACTTCTTCCAATATAGGAAAGAGGCAGAAAGAGACACCAGTACAGTAGGAGGAAGAGGGATTTGTAACAGGATCAGCCAAAAGCAAACTCCGCTCAGAAAATGTGTTATGGAAGTTTCCCTTACCAGTGAACCCAGCCACAGTTCTCTGCCCAAAAATGTCTCTTTCCAACTGAGATGACATGACTCCCTCAAGGAGATCCTATCTGTCCTTCCTTTCCAAAAAAGAAAAGTCCTTTTTTTTTGTCTTGTGAAGAAAGGGTTTGCTTATTCATACATTAAGGTCAGCTGCCTCCTGTCTCCAGTGTACCATGCCCACGATCGATATTGCTTACCTCTGTGATGTGAACATCCTCAGTCCTTGATGAAGCATACCACTTATCTTTCAACACTTTACTCATAGTTCCAAAACACTTGAGGTGCTGACAATTTGCTCTCTCTTGCAATCTATAGCATTGAATGAAACCCTTTTTAGAGTTTCTAGTGGTAAACTTTTCACAAATTTGCTGCCTGTTCGTATTTCTAGACCATAAATATACAACTTATGGATTTTTATGACCTCTCACCTATTGCTAACTGCAAATCTTCTCCAGATGGAATACCTGTCTCCTGCAGATTTGAGGCACTGGGGTTTGCAGTCCTTGCAGGCACAAGTGGTTGAAGGGCTGATACCATGCAAGTCAAAACTGAGCTGATTAGTTATCATCTCCCCCATTATTACAGATAACTGGGCTTCTTTTGGGGTTGTTTTATTTTCTTTCCTTCTAAGAACAGGGGAATTATTTATGCTCAGCCTTTCCATAAGCAGAAAACGCAGACATTTAGGACCTTCCAGGAACATGTTACCTTTCTAAAATTTAGTTTGGATGTGTCTTCTTAATTCAGCTTTTGTGCTTGTGACTTGCCTAACAGCTTGTGCTTTGCCCTGGAGATCAGTAGCACTGCTGAGTTCTCCTCTTTTGTGTTTTCAGGGGCATAGGAAGAAGCTATCCCTCCAAATAGGCTCTGCAGTGTACATACAGGGGACTGCTCCTGTGCACAGCTGATTGTCTGTTGGCAATGATTACAGCAATTGATACCAGTCTAGTAACCTGCTCTGGCAGTGACAGTTTTCATCTATTACTGCTTAACACAATCCTCCTTGTTCTTTTTTGCATGCCATGCTTCACGGTACAGCACCCCTGGATGCCTTTCTCAACCTTGACAAGGACAAAGCCCCTTGCTTTCATCCTTACTTTTTGGCTTTTGAAACACAGTTCGATAGTAGTCTTTGTACTTAGGCCAGTGTTTAGATATTCATGCCGTTATCCACTCTTCAAAAGTACCAATGAATGAAGAGGGAGGTTGATTACAGCTGACTCCTCTCTTTCCACCCATTTGTTCACTGAGTGGGAAGTGTTGTCTTGTGCTCCATCATGAGTACAAGTTTTGTGAGTGTCTCAAGGCTGCTCCCAACACTGAAACCTGGGCCAGATGCAGGTAGTCTTTTTTTCACTCATTATTATCCCACAAAACAGGCAAGATCTCTGTAGAGCATCTGCAAGGTTTTTGAACAAATGCCAGCTCATCTGGCACTAGCATCTAGTTCTACCAGGTACAGAAGTATAATTTCATTTTCTTCCGCCTCCTGTACATAGCTTCAAAAACAATTACACAGACCTGTGGTGCAGTTCAGTGACCTTTTAAGCTCCTTTTCAGGTCTTCTAACTTGTACTTCCTTCTTTCTGAGACTGTGACCACTCTAAGTTAAATTTAACTGGCACAACATAAGGTAAAATTAACTTCTGCTCATCTTTATACATAAATTCATTCTGCATGAAAACAGTAACCAAATCCTGTGTAATACAGTGTGGCGCATCTTTATTTTCTGTGTAAAACACCTCAATTCTCCCCCAAATTATAATTTTGTCTTATGCTGATTTTGTCATTTGGCCATTTTAATCAAAATTAAACTGCAGGCTGGAAAGATGTTGCTTTTCTTTAACTGCATTACAGAGCAAAGGGAGAACTGCTGCCTGCACAGGAGGCCAGGAGGAGCAGAAGCACAGCCCTGCCCATGCAGTGGACAGGCTCACCTTGTGATCAGCACTCCTCTGGAGAGAAGAAGAGGAGGCTGACAGAGATGGGGCTAATCAAACCCTTCCTCCAAGGGAGGTCAGGCAGCACATGAAGGCTTTGCTTAAATTAGGAGGCATTGAACAACTTGTTTGGGAAGGGGGTATACACTTCCACAGCAGTTCCAGCCAAGCCAAGTCTGGGCTACCTGAGCCATGGATTTCTTTCTGCACTGGCTTCCTGCACCTGAGTTGATAATTGTGCAACTGTGTGGTGCAGTGGTTCAGGAAAATAAAGTAAATGGGTCTTAACGCTGATTTGCCTTCAGCCAAGTCAGTCTCCTGACCTAGCCCATCAGGCAGCACTAGTGCTGCTACCAGAGAGACAACCAGGGAAATATGCAGCTGTAGGCAGAAAGGTGAGACCGCAGCAGCCTAGGTTTTAATCAGCTTTAATTTCTGTGGAACCACACCTTTAGTCATTCAAGTGAACCCATGTTGTTCCTTAGTGTTATCATACATTGGTTTTAATAAGTTTTTTATACATTTAGGTACAAGTCAGGAAAAAACTTCAAAGCTGTGTCTTATGCTATGAAAGTGCTAGAATTAAACCAGTTATGTCTGCTTGATGCTGCTGTGAGCTGGCCCACTGTTTGCAGAATCAAGACTCCTGTTGCTAATGTTCAAAATCCAGCAACTACTAATGTGAAATAGCATATTGCATTGCTATCCATTTTGATAAGACTAACTTCCACCTAGTGAAAAAAAAACATAAAACTGTAATAAAGATAAGTTCATGCACTAGATTCTCTTGGCTCTGCATTTACTCCCAGTCTCACACCAAAGAGTTGAAAGAACAGTCAAGGAGCCTTCCTGCATAAAAGAACAATCTCTTCTTTCATATAGTTTCTTCTTTCATATAAACTCTGTTTCTGACTAGATGATCTCTAGAGGTCCCTTCCAGCCCTTGCCATTCTGTGAATTGACAGAATTACAGGCTGATAAATAAAATCAGAAAAATAAGTAAATAAAAGGGATAGGGAAGAAAAACTATTTTCCTGTCAAAGCTCAACATTAAAGACATGAAGGTTCAAGAAGGCTGGTAAGATAGCAGGAGCTGAAAAAGATGTCAAACATACTTTAAGTCAATACCTTACTAAAGGCAAGTGAATATTTTATAGATTCCTGTATTTCTGAAGGCTGTGTAGAGCCATCAATGACTACATAGTTTGGCCCTTTTGTATAGTGTAATCTGTAGAGATTTTCCTAGTTGTTCCTACTGCAAGCAAAAAATTATTCATTGAACTAGAGCATATGTTTAGAAAGACCTCTAGGACTGCTTCAGGACTTCAAGTGATACAGAACCACTGTGCCTCTAGGGTGATTGTTCCAGTGGCTTCCCAGCCTTGGGGTTAAACATTCACATTGCCAGATAGAATGTGTTTGGCTTTAGCTTGCAAGCACTTACGGAAGACTTCTGTCCCAACGGGTTTCAAAGCTTTTCAAAAATTTTAGAATACACCGATACAGAAAATTGCCTTCAGCTTCCTCTTTAAATGCAGCCACTTTGATGGTGAGACACAAGCCTTTCCTCCAGCATGCAATAGCTCTACCTAGCACTTGAGCTAAATCCTCAGAAAACAGCCAGAGCTGCCAGGAGTAAGGGAGAGGAGCATTTAGGAAACTAGAAAGTGCTTAAGAAGCCAATAAGTTCCATAGTGCTAATGTAACGCTCATAAGCCTACAGAAAAGCACCTTGGACACAGAAATGAACAGTTCTGGTCAGGAGCTTACTATTGGCCTTATCTAAAAGATAATACAACTCCAGCTGCTGGCTGAACTGTAGCAACACATGAGAATCTCAACCCTTTGACATTTCTTTTACCCTCACTGCATACTGCAGAGAAGAGCTTTTACTGAAAAATTTCTCTTGCAAGTTGTCAGCCTAGGGTGGCATCTTTGGCATCTGATAGCCTAGCTCAGGGCAGCACAGTGACACAATTAATGAAGGTGCAATCTTCAATAATGCATATCCAGAAATTGTAAATTTTGTACTCTCTTTGATAGGAGTGACTGATAAGGACATATCTCAGACTTTGTTATCCAGCCATGACATGGCTTTTATGTGTGGCTTCACAGCATGTAATTAATCTGAAGAGGCTGTTCTACCATTGTCATCATGGACAGGGCTGAACACCCATTACACTAACAATAATGTATGTTACCACGAGATCTCTCTTTTAGTGTCTCAGGAGGAGGTTATCTCTCTCAATTAAAGAGCAAGAGTTAGGTGGGCAAAGAAAAAAAAAAATAAACTCAGGGAAACGAGGATCAATGTGACTTTCCCCCTGGATTTTAGGTTTTTCAATTGTGCAAAAGATCCAGAAACAAAAAATGCCTGGGAAATAAGTTTATTTTAAGAGCTCTTAATCATATTAAATCATTAATTGGTTTGAAAGAAGGTTGCAAACAAAATCAAGTTGTCATTTGTAGCTCATTGAGGCCCTGCTCTTTGAATCCATTTCCAAGAAGGCTGTATCCACTCTTTTTTTCCTTCAGCCCACCTTGCAGGCTCTCATTCTTGGAAGCAGGGAGATAGACTTTGTGACCATCAGCATCAGTTCCCTTAAAGATGTAACCAGGTGGGTCTTCGTAAGAGGCCAAGCATCTAACAACGCCCTTTGGTGTGTAGCTGGTAGCATAGATGGTTCTAGCATCTAGTGGAGTGTGATGCTTTGGACCTGACCAGCCAGGTTTACAGCTCTTTGTAACTGTGGGAGGATGAGGCACATAATGGGTCTGAAAGGTAGTCAAGCAATCCATTGGTTTTGCTGGGAAAGTCAGCTCCGGAGCATGAGTGATAGGTTCTAGTCGCTTGCACAGCCAAGGCTTATAGTCTTCCTTCATTATAGAAGAGCTGTTGAATGGCTCAGTACTTTTTTTAAGCTGGGCCAAAGATTGAAACATCTTCGCTGGCTTGCCATTTGGGTGCTTGTAATGTGTCTGAGTAGTGGTGTGAAAGTCCATTTTCTCCACAGGAGGAAGATATACATCAGGTTTTTTGGTGAAGACAGGAGGCTGTGGCCAAGCTTGGTATTTCTCCTGAAACTCAGTTGTAGAGGAAAATGGATCATGGGGTAGCTTCTGCTGGTATGGTTTTGCCAGCTTGGCTGGCTGACCAGCCAGCCCCTTGTAAGAAATTTTGTGGGTAGTAAGGCCCTCGAATGGGGCCTCATTGACCTTGTATTTCTCATATTTATGGACATAACGTTTCTCCAGAGGATGTGGCACATAATTCACTCTATAATTGCTTATATTCTCAAAGGGAGCCTTGCTTTTCTGGACAAAACTGAGAGGTTTGCAGCTTTGAGTGGCCACCGGTCCCTTGTAGAGATAGTCGTCCTGGACAATGGTTCTGTGGTCAAATTTTTCTTCTGATGGATGAAGACTGCCATCTGGTCTGATCAGCTCTGTCTTTGGTTCATTCCAGAGCACATAGTCACCTGAAACATAAGAGGAATCCTGTCTAAGTGCTCAACTGAAGTTCTTTGGTGAGTTTAGACATATAACATACTATGTTTTATTACATTTTCTGTTGTAATAAATATTTGTTGATGTTGTAATGATTGACAAACCCTATTAAAAGAGCTACTGTAGAACACATTATACACTAGTGTGCTAACCACTGGAAATACATAGCATCTACACAGAAAATGGAATGAAAATAGTCCTGTACCCACCCATACATCACAGATGGTGAAATACAATGTGGGAAGATTAAATTGCATTCTCAGTCTTGCAGAGACATTTTTTGCAAGTGACAGTGGGTGCTCTGTGTGCTCAGTCAACCAGAAATAATGAAAGTGGACTATCATGGCACCAACTTTGACCTCCTTCATTTCCCGCCCTGCAGCTATATTGTGGCTGGCTCAGAGCAGAAGCAGAGTACCCCTATGTCTGCAAAAGGCTGCAGTTGCCTCCCCCAGTATCGCTGGGGCAAGGAGAACCAGGTGTCCGCCATTCCACTCTAAAGGCCAAGTCGCAGAGCTACCTTTCCTCTTTGTACCTTCTAATTTGGAGATGTCTTGATTTCTCAGATGCACAGATATGATGCTGCCTACCATTTGCTGCAGGGTTTTGCAGCTCATCTTCGTGTCAGTGAGCTGTGCTGTGTGGTGGTAGCTCCTTGGCTCTTGGCTTTGCTCTCTGTGGTACTCCTGCTACCAGTACAAGCAGGAGCTTGTAACCCTGGCTCCATTTCTTTCTTATTAGAAAAACTTCTGGAATTTGCAGACCAAGACTGCACTGATCTGAAGCACTGAATCATATCACAGAGATGGCTCGTACTCCAGAAATCTTGATATCCAAATACACAACTACGAAAACATTTTAAGTGGCATTTTAGAGACATTTGTATCTTCCTTCCTTGGCAGGATATCAGGAAAAAAACCCGAGGCACTGAGACTTAAAAAGATTTGCACTCAGTCACACTAGAAATCTATTGCAAAGCTGCCTAACTCTCTCTGACCAGTGCTGCAGCCGCAAGACCATTATTTTTTCCCTTCCTACTAATCTTGTGCAGCTTCCCCTAGAGAGCATTATGGTTACTGGTAGGAAGTTGAAATGAAATTGTCTTGGACCTAGCCCAAGCCTTTTTTTTTTTTTTTTTTTTTTTTTTTTTTTCTTTTTTTTTTTTTTTTTTTTTTTTTTTTTTTTAATTTTTCCTCTTTTCAAACCACATTGAGAGTCATGAGGCAAATAAGCTTCCAGCTGACTCTGCACAGGAAGGAAGTCTGGATTTCAAAGTACTAGAGAGTAAATGATGCAATTAGGTATCAGGATATTTGAACTCTCCAATCCAAACAGAGTTATTCCTTTTGAATGGCAGTGGGTATTGTACTGCACAAACACAATTACACAAAAGATATGTTCATTACAATGTGAAGTTGACCAAAAAAAAAAAAGTAACTTTTTGCCTGAATTATGTGTCCATTTAAAGCCCTTCTGGTTCAAATCAAGTTGCTCTGCTCTGGCACAAGAGAGGAAGCAGCAGCCACAGGCACCAGGCTGCTGCCAGCAAGTAGCCTGGCCCTTGGGTACAGAGCTGCCCCCATGCCGCTAATTAGTGTACTCAGATGAGAACATGGGCCTGGCCATGTACACTGGCACATTCATTTGCCACTGTTGGTGGCACTGAAGCCCAGGCTGTGTGCCCTGCTAGTGCCGGCAGTGTTTAAGTGCCCCAGTTTGCTCCTGTTTCTCCAGGGAATAGGAGATGTTCAGGCACCATCACACTGGTGGATGTTGACCTTGTGCCCATGCCTAGGGTACGTCATTTACCTGGAGAGATAGTCCAGCAGAGTGAATCACAAGCATATTTGGACATATGTAATTACAAGGAATCATAGAATCATAGAATTGTAGGGGTTGGAAGGGACCTTGAGAGATCATCGGGTCCAACCCCCCTGCCAAAGCAGGCTCCCTAGGACATATCACTCAGATAGGCGTCCAGGCGGGTCTTGAATATCTCCAGTGAAGGAGACTCCACCACCTCCCTGGGCAGCCTATTCCAGTGCTCTGTCACCCTCACTGTGAAGAAGTTTTTCCGCATGTTGGTGTGTATTAATAAAGTGTTAAAAAGTGAAAAGAAAATGAGATTCAGCCCATCTCTAAGCAAGGGTTCATTCAGAGATCTGACATTTCAGATGCCAACTAAGAGCTACCAAAAAACTTTTTTAGGTTTTCCCATCATCTTTGCAGGAAAATAGTCTGTGCATTTTGGACATAGCTTTTGCAAAATATTCCAAATATGACAATCAAGCCCATCTGTCTTCAATTTTAAAAATTTACAAGCTTGACACATTTGGAGACCTCAGAGGCATTATGAATTTATTTTACTTAGCGTAAGCCAGCAGTGCTACCATTCCTTCAAAATATGTTACAATTTTATTGTAACTCTAATACTTCTCCCATAGATATTAATAGTTTCCCATGTAGCACAATCTTGAAAACATTAGGGGCTACAGGGGGGAATGGAGGATATGAAACATATGTTTTTGGAGCGTTAGGCCCATCTCAGTATAACCAAGACAGACAAAACTAAAATCAGATAACATACCTGCAGAGGGATACAAACAGCTACATTTGTAGCTTGGAGAAGATGAGAATTTAGAAACCTGAAGTCGCAAGGTCATTTGACATTAACTGTGATATGCAATAGCATCATCTTAAACATACAGTGTCATGTGGGTTATGGTGAGTTTAGTGTGAAGGGGCATGACAATATAGTAGGAAAGGTAATTTAATACCAATGCAGTGCTGTTTTATACACTGTTTAAATAATTGCATTATGATAGATAATTGAATAGCATGTTTCAAAATTTCACGTGAGTAATTATCGGTAAAACCTAGCAATGCTTAGCACCTAGCAACGCACAATGTACCTAGCAATAGCACGATGAAAACCTTCCTTTTTTGTGAACCTGGGCCTTTAAAAGGGAACTCATTCAGTATGCATCCTGATCTTTTAGAGGGTTTGGATGAAGATTTCCATTTGCAATGTTTTGAAAAATACTGCAAATTACAACCAAATGTGGCTGCGGTACATTTTATTGGAGCTCTGGAGTAATAGTTAAGGTGCTGACCTAAACACTGATAAAAGACAAAGCTATAGATCTGGCTCGGATACAGAGAACTTAAGGATATCTAAACACAGAATGAAAGATCCTCTGCTTGTGCAAAGCAACCTTTTTTTTTTATTGGCTTCACTGAAGATATTCCAATGAATAACATCTGGTGACACTGCCTGTGCAAAACAAAGTGTTCAAAATTGTGTAAAAGTGGGTATTTTACACCTGTAGGTCATAGTCTTCATGACTCAAGTCATTCTAAATGGACAGTATATCCTGTGTGCTTAATGTAAAAATTCCAGTTTATGCCATTGCAAGCATTCAGCTGCACTAAAGTCTGACTTTCAGTCATTTCAGCTGGGTAATCTTAACACTGCATTCACATACATTTTATTTCCTTACTTCCTTTATCATATTGAGATTTAAGAAAAAAATTGTTTCTGTACATTGGGACAAATCTCAATGCCAGCACCCATCATAAGCTTTTATATTTGCACAGCATAATAAAAATAAAATAATTTTAAAAAAAAAAAATAAATAATTGAAATTATTTTAAGAAATAGACAAATGCTAGCTACCTGCCTAGCAATGTTAGCTAGCTGGCAAGTGTGCAGAGGGGAGGCAAAATTCTCTTATTTTCTACTCATGACTTACTACCAAAACTAGCACTGTTACTGTAACTGTGTAATTGAAAGTTTTCTCCCACTGCACACAGAAGAGAATTCATGCTGATGGAGAGGAAGGAACAAAGTCCCCATGAAGACAAACTGCCTACACCAAGTTACTGCTACTGAGAAACAAGGGCATAGTTAGGTGCACAGTTCACCTGTTTTACCAGGAGTAGAGCTTGAGTGCTTTGGACTTTTGTGTAGAACCTCTCTGTGTCCGTAATCCCCATATACATTTCTTTCACATCCACAGGTTAACTCTGCAGCACACACAAAAAGGCTTCTGTGCTTCATGACCTGCTTAAACCCAGCAAATTCTACATATTTTACATGTGCCCGATCCACTGAACGTGTGGACCAGTCCTTCAGTAACCCAAGAGTATGTTCAGTATATCCCGAAGATGATGCTGCTGGACTCACTTGCAGGAGTTCTTATGGCCCTGGGATGCCTGTAGACTGCCTACCTAGGATGCCTGTAGGCCTCTCAAACATGCAAAGGAGGTGGGTACAGAGAGATCCCAATGTTACCATTAATGCGGGGCTGTATTCCCAACTATTTCGGTCTGTGTGGCTCCTGCACAGCTCGTTGGCATACACAGACAGAAGGAATAACAACTGCACACTGTTTTGATCTGTCTTCTTAAAAAATGAAGCTACAGGTGAAGTCCTGAAAGAAGCTGCAAGAGTACATACCTTTGTAAGTGGTTCTTGTATCCATCTTGGTGCCAGGGGGGTGTCTTATCACATGGGGGAGGCATGGAGGTACTTGAGAGATAGGGCAGGATTTATAATCTTGTTTATAAGTAGAGGTCAAATCCATACTCTCATCACTCTTGACATGCTTCTCACGCGGTTTAAGTTTCTGTGGCAACACTTCATGAGCTGTGTAATCTCTCCTGTGAAGAATAATTTCATTATGTCTTCTGTCTTAAGGAAAAAACTATGTTCCTTTTTCTGGACACACAAAGAAATTATTACTTCCCCTTATTTCTACAGCCTAAGAAAGCCTGGATAGGATACAAGCAGTTAATGAAACACACAAGCCTTTCACATTTGGAAACCTGGACTCTGAAAAAGGAACTGAGGCAGCTCTGGACAACCTCAGGCAGGCCAGGTTCCCCCTTCTCTCCACCCAGGGAGGTTAATAGCTTTTTGTAAGGCCATCTCTGTTCTACAGTGGAGTTACACCAGAAGACATAACTCCTTTTAAAAGCCCAATAATTATAGCAGGCTCTCTAGTATGTATGGGAAACATGAGAGAGGCAACAATAGCCTTCCCAGACAACATACTGTACAGCAGTTCAGCCCAGGATGGGGAGATAACAACAAAACAGTTTTACAGCAAAACACCAGTTGAGGAAAGAAACATCAGCATGGTCAGACCCTCAGCTTTTTCTCAGGTACCACTGGAAAAGAGTTATTTTAAGATACTGGAGGAGTGTTACTTAACTCCAACACAATATTACAGAATCAAGATGAAGAAAATTACATCACCATCCGACGTTCACTAACCTGAACCTATTTCACTGCCCATATCCTTTGGTACAGGGCAGAGAGTCTGTTGCCTGGCACCAGTGAATTCAGTCTCTAATGTCAGAGTACTTTTCCACTGCTGTGCAGGTCTGTTTACACCATTGGCAGTCAGCCAGGAGAAATGATCAGTATAGAAGCTATTCTAATATTGATATTGTGCTTTGCATCTGGAGTGATGCTGGGTGGGCAAGAGCCTTTGAATATACTGTATTTGATACGTATTTTAGCACATAAACAGGGTTCTCAAAAGTCTGTTTGGGACAGAAGGGAAGAGAATTCATACTGCAAAGTATTAGGTATAGGGGTAAAAACAGAAGCACAAAAGTAAAAAGAAAAACCTAAGAGCATCAAGAAGTACTTATGTAGATCTAACACATGTTGTAGCCTCTTGGCATACTTTTGTCAGCAATTTAGAGCCAATGTGTTTTTTCACAGGGTCTAAGAAAAGACAGTCAATAATACAACAGGTATGCAGCATCCTCAGTAGCAGGAAGGGCTCAGTAACAGAGAGGGTCTTTCCCAAACCACTCACAGTACACTGCACAATCCCACATTTGAAACAGCCTAGCCTGTACCAGAGATGAGTAACAGATCACAGGCAGGCAATTCTTCACAAGTGTAATCAAAGGTTTTCTGATAGTGGGAGTACTTTTTCCTACTCTGACTATTGCAATACAGCAGAACCTCCAGTGGACATTACAGAGGAGAGACTGATCGGCTGATAAATCAGTGGCAACCTGCATCCGAGACACCATGAAAAATGGTACTGTCCGCAACTCTGATTTTATCAAGAGGGCTTGTTGTTGCAGTACAACACTTAACACTCTGCAAAGCGTTCTTAGAGAAGACTGGTGACAACTCAGAGTTTGCTGGCCTCACAGTCCCTGCAGTTTTTTCTCTTACACTCCATCAATTCATTCTCCCCTGAGTTTAGCCACATAGAACCAGAGCTTTTAATAGCTGTCTAATAGGTGGTGGCACTTTCTGCTAGGCCTTGGTACTGTCACACTGGGTATATTTTCTTACCAGTGTTGCCCAGAGGACAGCAAGACTTGCAATCCAATGTCTAATTGTACAGGCTTTGTGTTTTCTCCTCTTACAAGGGTGGGCAAATTTTACGTATTTGGTAGAGCACATGCTCTGAAGAAGCAAATATAAGTAGTGTCTGCACTTTCTTACTAGTTGGCTTTTCAGAAGTTGCACTAAGCTCTAGGAGTAACAGTTATGGGGCGAATGACTAGCCTTGTCTGAGCAAGGATAGTTTTGCTGATTGAATGGTAAGTTTCTAAGGACTCCTTGACAGACCCCACGTTGTGGCTTCCCCTCCTCACCTGCCTTAAGAGTACACCAGTGACCCCAGGTTTCAGTTATAGGCAGACACAAAGATGCCTAGCTGCTTTGTCTCATGCTGCAGATGGAAAGCATATACAGAAGTGAAGTTTGCTGTTTGAAACCCTCTGATCCTTTCAGTTGTTGCTGAAAAATCCCGTATAGACAGAGGCATCCCAAATGTGAGTAAGACAGGTATTTCAGACTTCATCAGCCACATTTGTGGTTTAAATTGACAACTCTTAAAAAGGCATAGGTAGGGGGAAGAGTTAGTAGGATGAGGACAAATGAGTGGTGTTAGCTGTTTAGACTTTATTAATAGCCACTGGCATCTCCTAGTCTCTAACCTGGTTCAGCAAAGGCAAAAGTGATGTGCCTGTGATGACAACAGAAGTAAACATCAAGACCAGGCAGCAGCCGCTGTTTGAGGAAAACGAAGCTCTCAGATTTGTATTAAAGGATCAGATTCCTATTTTTTATGAGTTTCTTCTGTGGACAAGCACTTGGCACATCACTCTACCAGCAGCAGGGAAGGGCCTCAGAAGTTAATTCCATCAGGAAAATGGGCACAGTGCAAGTGTGAGGACTTCTGACTCCCTTTCCAATCATCAAGCTCTACAATGTTCACACCTCCTCAGAAACCAGTGACTCATGTTACACTGTACAAACTGTCACACAAAGCACAGAACAACAACAACAACAACAACAACAACAACAAAAAATACTCCTCCAATATCATCCATACTTTCCCAGACAATATTTCTGCTGGTTTACCAGAGGCCTTCCCAAAACAGAAAGTGAGCAAAAGCCAAGGCTATGACTGTGCTTCTATGGCCCATGTATTCTCTGATCAGATCACATCTCAATCTCCAGGAAGTGAAAGAAAAATAGCTGCTTGTCTCCACTACAACAACTAGCCTCAGACCTTCATCCCTCCTTCCTAGAGCCCTTAGGAGTGTTTGTACAACCGCAACATTGTTATTTTCAGGTTTCCCTTGTGGAAATCAATCGTTTTTGTTTTCTTCTTACCCAGCTCTTTTACTCACATTATCTGAGTCACAGTTCATGCTGTCTTTCACTATATTACATACTTTGTAGTTGAAACGCCTTCCATGGGTATCTGTGCCGTCTTGTGTGCTTCCTTTGGCTTAAATGAGCCTCTGGGAGGAGTGATGGGATAAGGGGGGTATTGCTCCATGTACTCCGACAGCATGCCTGGCTTCTCACTCTTCTCATAGGGCGCAGTGAGCAGGTGTGGACAACGGTGACTTCTGCCAGGTAAGAAAACAGCATAGGGGTTAGTGACTCACAAGCAGCTAATTAATAATACCTCACTGTGCGAATCAGCTGCAGATTTCAACTACAAGATAGTGGATAAGTGACCATTGCAATGACTGCTACAGCCTTGATTATTTAAAGTGCAAAAGCATAACCTGCACAAAGAAAGGGTTGTTTCTGTCCACTACTGTAGCCTGCAGTCAAAAAAGTCCGTGAAGCCAACAAAAACAGCCTAAGAAAAGCAAGTTCACCTGGCTGAATCAAAAAACAAGTTAATTCAAGACACAGCCAGGTATGCAATATTGTGCTGGACTAGAAACTCAGTTTAATGTCCCTTTCCTTCCCTTTGTCATAAATGTATTATCCTACGTTGCCCACATATTGACCTCACTTGTGTAGACAAGTGAGCAAAAGGGTAACAGTTCAGGAGTTTCTGTTCACTCACACATGAGCAGCCCTGCTCTGCCTATGGCTCTGGGCACGTTTCGGAAAGCAATTCAGTCTAGGTACTGCAAGACCACTCCATAATGTGCACGAAAACAACAACAGTGAGAACAAACTGATTTTCTGAGAAAGCTCTCTCCTGACTGAAATTAAAACTCCACCGTGGATTGTCCATCATTGGTCACCTCCTTCTTTCCACTATGAGACCAAGCCAGAGCAGGGTGGGCAAGGCTCATTTTGTCAAAAAGAGGTTTGGGATCCCACCCTCAGATGCCTTCCCAGAGACATAACAGTGTATGTCCCTTTCTGGTTTGCGTCAAATCTGCTAGAGTCAACGTGAAGGTTGCTGATTAAGGACTTCAAGAATCAGCCCACAGGAATTACAGCGAGAGGAGGAGGCCTCTGGTTTTATGTGTCATACATCATTCCTGCCAAAGATCAGTGTTCCCTACTGGATGTACGTTTTCCGGTGCTATGTCTAGTCCAGAGCTGATTTACTTATTTGAAAGGACTTCTATACTTAACAAAGTCCCTGTTAAATTAAATGTTGAGCAATCTAGGATCAATAAACGTCCAATTACCTAAATTTATACAGATAACCTCAGGTACATTCAAGGGTACATCTTGCTATGCTGAATCATTTTCCAAACTAGCACAAGAGGGTAAGAAAGGCCCAAAGAGCTCAAATAAAATGCAACATCTTTTTGACAAACCAATTTCTCACTCGGATTACAAATCCTTCTGTGAAATCATGAATCAGGAGGTGTCCTAGTAGATTCATTTTTGCCTTACAGAGGTTTTGATTTTAGACCCAAAGGGACTCCTCACAGGGAGTAAGGCAGACTGTCCCACCTCCCCACCACCACCAGAAAAAAAAAAAAAAATAATAAAAATTTTTTTAAAAGCTCCAGTCTCTTAGGAACCTTATAAAATTACAGCTTTCATGTAACTCGGGGAGAGGCAAACAGGAAAATGAAAAAAAAAAAAAAAAAAAAAAAAAATCACTCTTGCTGGTCCATGTGACCTTGCTGGAATGGATTTTCTGACAAAAACCTTCCAAATAGAGGCTGCACTGACACTTTCTGGCTGCACTTGTGGTCTTTCAGTGTTCCTAGGAATTATTCCTTATTCTCCAAGGGAAAAAAAATCTGCCTATTTTGCTTCAAATCTGCTTACTTCACGCCACTCCTAAGTGCACTTTTGTCCCCCTACTCTGAAAGTCTATGACACAGCAAGCTAGTCTTTAGCTTGGCTTTGAAGCATGCTGATGAGGCCCTTACGTTATCTTTTTACTGTAAAACTGTGCTCAGACCCGAGTGGAGGAAACTACCTAGTTCATCAGGGCCCTGCATACTCTATAGACACTGGCCAGCAATAGCATTTTGCAAATAAGGAATGGCTGATCAGGAGCAAATTAACGACACTCAACTGATACCATCAGTTAGTATCCCATTACAGTTCAGCTGCATGCACAGGGTTTGGAGGGCATTGCTTGCAGCACTGGGTTCCCCAAGCAGTCCAGAGCAGAGGCTTGGTGCAGCTCCCTGCCCGTGCCAGGCAGGCTCTCTGCTGCAGACTTGTTATCCCGCATCCTCATGGACATTTGCAAGACAGAGTCCTGCACCTGCCTGTTGGCACTGGGGAGCGCGAAGGGTGCTGCAGATCAGGAGCAGCACAAGGGTGGGAAATGCAGGTACACCTCCAAAGACCCCACAGCAGCGGGCAGGATACAACAGCCTGTGGAACCTACATTTTTCCCCTTGCAGACATTGCTGGCAGTGTGAATACCGGGAGACTTCCCAACAGCCCAGGATGGAGAAAAGGCCAGAATCTCCCGCAGACCACAGCAGCCCCAGGCTGCCAAGTTCTTTGCCCTAGGATGAAGTTAAGCCTTCAGTGTGATCTGGCAACGCAGGTGGCTTTACACCTCAAGTATTCACTCACTCTTCATGTGTACAATTCCACTTTTCTTTGTTAGACTTTAGAGCACACAATAACAGAATGAGATATTTCAGAGTTAGCTCTTGGGAAAAGCACTTTCCCACAAAATAAATCGTTCCTGACAGGGCAAAGAAGTAAACCTGAATGTTTTGTCTTCTATTATTTTGCAGTAAATTGTGATGTACATCCGCAGATTTTACAGTAACACTCACTGCATTACAGACTATGAGCAGAAAGTGATCATCGGTGGTAATTCACCACCAATATAAGATACTATAAAAGCTTTGCTTCTGCATCCAGAGAAATATTCCTGACGGTACTTTTTACCAGAGATTAATGTAAAAAACAGAGTAATGCTCTTCACAACAAGGAGTGGAACAATGCTGGACTTTGAGGTTTGCTACACTTCATACTCCTCTGGAACGGTAAACATTTATAAAACAACTACATGGTTCTTCAGTACTGAAGTCACTGCTATGTGACTGCAGCAAGTCGGCACATTAATGTTACAGCTAAACAGTTAAAATTACTGTCTAAACATTTGATATTGCTGTTGTCAAACCATACCCTATTTTCTAAAAGCTAATTAGACCTAAATTTTGACAATTGTTATGCTTGCTTGCTTAGGTATTGGGGAGTTTTGGCTAATTCTACTGTGATTTTCACTTATGCAAATTACACTTTACTTGATTGAGGTCTATCAAGTTAACCTGGCCAATATTAGCAATAAAATATAACAACAAGGAAGCACGTATGGTTTTTTGTTTACCAAGAATTATGGAAGAATAGCAGATTCTTTGAGGGTAAAAAGAATGCAGATCCCCAGCCTTCAAAAGAGCTGGGTTCACTGAAACAGAACTTGAAATGAAATGTGAACAATGCATCAGTTTGCACTAAATACTTTTTTTAAACCAGGAAGTACAACCTGGAGCCATGGCTTAGGACCAGAACTCAGGATGTTTAAATCCAGCTTCTGCATTCACCACAGTCTCCCTGATCAGCAGAGATTTCTGCCAACTAAAGAGAAAATATAGCCTCTCCAGAGGAGAAAGAGGAGGAATCCTGTGAGATTTATGAATTTCTCAAGATAAGCCTCTCAGACTTATCTGATTTTTCAAATGTCTGTGATTAATAATAAAAGATTATCACAGTGGGCTTAAAATACAGGTGAAATAGTAAGGAAGTTGTGCTATTAAAAACCTAATTTATCCTGGTTATGTGGCTTACTACTGATAATTACTGTCTATAGAGGTCATAGATGCCATGGTACTACTGTTTGAGAGAAAAACTTGAGGCTTAGAAATGGCTGAACTGTCATTCAGAAGAATTTAGTTTTCCCGTGTAAAAAAACACTGCTCCTCAGACCAGCCCTCACAGGGAAAAACAACGTTTCCTTGGCCACATAATCTACTCCTTGTACCATCTCTAATTTCCATGAGTGGTCAGATCAAGTCAATGTTATAGAAATCCCTACTTTAGGTGGAATGATGATGTTGTCCAAAAATAGGGATGTAAAAATGTGCCAAAGAACTGGGGCAGGCTCTAATTACAGGAACTGACTGCCAACAGTCAGGCTGCAAAGAAAATCACTGAAGGTGAGTCCTTATTTCCACAAATCTATTGTCTTCCAAGCAATGCAGATGCAATCAGCAGCCCAGCTACCTGATTGAGTTACAAAAGGATGGATGACAGATTAGATGTTTGTGGAGGGAAGAAAAGCATCCGTGTGCAAAGTATCAAAGTATATCACATATAAATATTGAATATGGTAATATTGTCAGGACAATGATATTATTGTGGATAGGGGTACATAGAGAGCACAAGGTTCTGCTTTTGAAAAAGTAAATGCACAATAAAAGCAAGAGATCCCTTGAGAGAAGTTTGAAGTCTTTGTGATCATAACAGTACAAAAAATATATCATCTGAAACATTTGGAAGGTTAACTGTAATTCTCACACAGCTCAGAAGCTTTTTTAATTTGTGTCATATCAGAACACTGAACTCTGTATGCCAAACTTGACTTTTCCCCCAACACAAACATTCACCAAATGTTAGAACAGATGGATCAGTAATCACCTCAAAGTGAATAAAAGTGACAGTGGAGAAAATGAGGTTTGACACATTTCCATGCATACAGTCTTCCCTATAATTTCAAGCAAAAGTTTAACAAAAGAGAAACATATATTTGTAGATGCATGGTGCTCATCAGTGCCAAAAGAATGAAACATATGATTGCTTGGTCTTCCAAACTCACCCTTACCAAAATGCCACCACTGGGAATCCAGAGCACCTGGAAGAGGCCAGTATCCTGGAAGAGGCCAAAACACTGAGGTTTGCTATTACGTGTTGTTGTGGTTGTGTCCCTTTCAAAAGCTGCACAAAGTCATCATGGTCATCCTTTGTTAGTGACCTAGTGAACTCTGAGCATGGGTCTGTGTTAAGCTCGCTATACTCCTCATGGCCTCTCTTGCTTTTATTCACACTTTTTATCTTGTTTTCCACATGTGCAACCAAGTAAATAAAATCTTTGATATAATCTTCCTACTAATCTCATCTCAAATAGCCCTCAATGAACATGAATTATACTGTTCCTTCACATTGTCGTTAATATGATTTTAGGTACTACCAATACAGTTCAGAGGGGTTTGTTGACTTGACTTATCTGTACTTCAGTACCTGAAGGTTCACAAGAGATAATTTGCAGAAGCAAATACTATCTTCCTACCTCTTTCATACATGTCCTCTTTGAAATAATGTAAGCAAAGATTAATATTGACTCATTTAAAACAGAAAGTATAGCAAGTAAAAGGAAGTCTTAAAGATACCAACTGTCGTTAACCCAAACAACAACTGTGCAAAACCAGGCAATCATGCAGATCGAGTAACCCTTTTACATTGTCGGAGCTCACTCAACCTAGCTAAATGCAGGAAACAATGGAGAAACTGATGCCAAAACTCAGTTCTAGGGTGTCCCAGGAGCAGTCATGGCGAGAGCACACACTAAACATTTGTGGCTGCATTACTTCTGGCAGCTGACCCAGGACATTAACAAAAGGAAGGTCCAAATGGTCCAATAGCTTTAGTAAATTATTTGTGGAAACAGTATCCTTTGAAACTGAAATACACTCTTGACAGGAAATGGGTAGATACCTATGTCCAGGGATACTTAGTTTGAGTGGTAATGGATTTAACTTTCACAAAATGAATACAGCAATTTTTCTGTGCCCTCCAACTGAGAACAAAATTTCATGCCCCTCTCCCCCCAAAAGAGCAGTCAAAGCATAATTAGACCTGTCATGAAGTACTACAATGCCATCCTCACTGCAAGCCTGAGACTTCTCAGATTTCAGCACGTTAACACAATCACCGCAGATCACGTTTTACACAAATTCATGACAGATTCTGTGACTTACTAAAGCAAGACTTAGTGAAGTCTGTCCTCGCGTGTGCACACTCACTGCACCTAACCAACTATGATGGAGCAATATCAATATCTTTTACAACTTAGTTTGTATAGCACTACCATAGATGAAGATGCGTGCTTGATATTTATCTGAGATGAGACAAAAAGCTAGTCTCAGGCAACTAAAAAATTAAGAGATTTACATATCTGTCCTCAGAGAACTCATCTGTAAGCCACAAAGATTAACCACTTTGAGTAGAAAATGTTATTTCTGTATGTGAAACAAGGTGCTTGAATGTTTAATGTCAATAATGTTACTGGAGACAGATGCCAACAGGCTCTGTAAACCTTGACTGGGATGAAGGGGAGAGGCAACACAGTGACAACTTAGGCACTCAAGTGCTGAACAGCTCAACTGCAGTAAAGGCTTGCAGGGCTATTACTGACTGGGAAACAACACCTTTAAAAGAATGATCATTCCATAGAGAGATATCGAATGAAGGCAACATCCCTTCTAGACTGATGGCTATCAAGAGCTGATTGTATGGATGACACACATTGTTAGATGTTATATTTTCGGCTTGCACATTCAAACTATACAGGAAGAAACTTAACACAAATAACTACATTAGAAGCTTAGAGAGATTCAGAAAAACTTGTTGATTTAGAGTCCACCTAGGCTGCAAGACTGGTGGCGAAAAGAAAGACTGCAATTAAGGGCATCAGAGAAGGGAATGAGGGAATTAATGAGTATTGAAGACATCATGGTACATCTGGTGTGCCTGTTGAAATGCTAGGGAATGGATTACATAGATTAATAGTGCCATCATTCCTCACTCTGAAATATACTGATCATACAATATCTCAGGTGTCAGTAATATAGTACATGTAGAGTGAAAAATTATTTAGTGTAAACAATCATCAGGTTCTTCTGGACTGATGGCTACAAGTCCTTGCAGAGAGGATGGAGTCCTAGAAAAATGAAGTATACACACTTGATTTTGTTGGTTGAGGTCAGGAATGGCAAACAGCATCACACATCTGAGAGAATTAATTGCCTTCTGGCTGCAGACAGGAAATAAAGACAAGTACTCATTCCCCTATGTGCCATGTGCCCTGCAGGTTGTGCTTCCTGCCCTAGCACTACACCAGAAGACCACAGCAGTACAGTCATTTTACCAATAACCATGAGCAATAAGAGGGACCCAAGCTCAGTTACCATTTGTTCAGTAGGAAAATGACAGCAAGCTGATGTGATCTTAGCCTCTGCCACCAAACTGGCTAAAGAAGTGCTGTCCTCCCCTTCCAATCAGAAGGGGTAATAGTTCAATCATAAAAATGATGTGGTCATTCCTACTTGAAAGATACACAAGACTAAACCAGAAACCATGCTGTATAACCATCCTTTAATGGGAAATTTCTCCTTTAAATGTTGGAGCCAGGACAGAAACCTCTGCAAAAATGAGAGGCAGAGTTCTCAGACAGGATTTTTGATGAAAGCTTATGGCCTTGTTCTCACTTTGAATTAGGGCTACTTTACCTTGTTCAATGAGACAGAGAAGGAAGAAAACTTCCCTGAGCAGAAGACTGAATTTCCCATGTCTGAAAAAATAGGATGCCTGCACTGAACACTTCAAGTGTTTCTTTACTACAAATACAGGAAGAAAACTGTGCTACACATGGAGACTTCTTTGATACCTATATTAGAGCCTTTCAGCTCCAGTGTGGGAAACCTACTCTGTATTTTATAAAAGCCTGTCTGTTGCTGTCACACCAAATAGGATATAACAGACAAGCAACAATCTTTGAAAACCTTTCACCTGAATATATGTATTGACAGAAATCACTGTGAACTGCAGTGTTGGGCTGCAGCTGCCAGGACTAACTTCAGAATTGGTGCAGAAGTTTATTTCTACATACATAACACTTCGAGTGCCATTTTAAACAACAAAAGTGATGATCTGGCCTTCTGGATGCTGGAGAAATATTGAGTACCAAAGCAGAAGCAAACATCCCAATTTTCAAGAAGGGTAAGAAGGAAGACCTTGGTAATTACAGGCCTGTCAATCTCACTTCAGTGCCCAGTAAAATCATGAAGAAGGTTATTCTGGCAGTTACTGGAAAACACTTGGGAGACAGTGCAGTCATTGGTCATAGCCAGCATGGGTTC
>KL289570.1:9806-31215 GCA_000699545.1 Podiceps cristatus
AGCTGGGGGAGCCCCCCTCCACGTGGGCTGGAGGAAAGACCTGACACCAAGAGACCGGGCATCGTGAAAGACCCCAGAGTGGTAGGAGCCAGTGGAGCGAAAGCCTCCCCTGCTTTTCTGGGGAAGGCAACAGCAGAGGAGGCGAGATTTACACACACCCCCCCGCCAAACGCAGCCAGGCAGCTGGATCAGCCCCCCTCTATCAGCACAGGCGGCCATGGGCTACCTTCAGCACGCCACCACACTGTCCCAGCAGCTGAGGGCAAATTTTGTCAACGCAAAGATCTTTTCCTTGCATGCAAAGATCCATAAGGGGCCGGTATGTGGCTAGGACCCAGTGACACTAGAACGCCTCAGTCGTGGCGTTCTGAGACCTCCAAGACATTGCAGTAATCCATGAAGTGAAAGGATGACGTGGAAATAGACCAAGATTTCTGCCTCGAGATACCACAAAAATTAATTGACATTAACTATTTGATAGGATGTGCTGAAAAAAAGAAAAAAAAAAACAAAAACCAAACAACCCCCCCCCAAAAATAAAAAAAAAAAAAAAGAAAAAAAAAAGAAACTAAACAGGATTTAGTTGGTTTTTTTCAGACTATCAGGTGGGCTTACCACTTACAAAATTGTATTTACAAAGCAATAAAGCTACTTTTGGGATGATCTTGTTTTAAAAGAAAAACCTGGATCTGAATTGTCAGTGCAGCTGCTTTTGATAATGCTTTTTAAAAGTTGCTAGAATATATAAAACAGAAAACAAACCTGACAGCTTCTATAATAAGCTTTGTCCTGGTTGAATTTGAAGGTACTGTGGTGTAAAGCCAAGCTACAAGAGCTGCTATGTAGAACACATGGAAATGGAAACCTTGGATAAGCAACAAGTACTTGTTTGAGCATAAATAGGATGTTTCATCCTAAGTAGGATGCAGTTCTGAAAGACACAATTTAGGCTACATTGCTGCTTTGGACCGGGAGGTTAAGAACAATTACAAATTACTAAAAAGTTTGACTCGTATTTTTAGTCCCCTAAACCAGAAACTATTTCATTATTTTCATCTACGCCATTCTAGAATCATATTATCTCAGTACCGCAAGGCAATATTTGAGCCTTTGCAGCCAAAGTATATCTTCTATGTAGGAATAATATAAGAGACAGATATCAGTCATTATTAATCATTCTTCATTAGCAATTATTAAAAAATAATGTTTTAAATGACTAAAAAAAAATCAACTGATTTTTTTTTGTAACTACCATATTAAAACATAGAGTATTTGATAAAAGGATTTACTTTGCTTTTTCCTTGGTAGTTGAATTGCAATGTCTACATCTGTCTTTTCCAAGTTGATTTTTAATGCTATTCAAAGTCTAATTCTTTTCCCTGAAGAACCTCTGGAAGATAAGAAAATGGTCAGAGGTAGAATCAGCATTCCTGTAAAAGGCAATTTCATTAACGCACCTACTTTACTATCCTCCTTTAAAATAAAGGACAGTACCACACAAAATAGCGACTGTAGCATTCACGGTCCTTCCCGGGGCTGCTGCCTTACGGGGATTCTCCACCCTGAGTCAGCCACGTCTGATCCCTCGGCAGGGCCTCAGGCCTCCTTTACCTTTCTGAGAAAGGTCAGACTTGGCCCGAATCTTTCTGGCCTACTGCCATGACGCTGCTGCTGAGGGCGGGTGGAAAGATTGCTTCCCAACCTCAGCGAAAATCACACTGTTCCTTCTCCCTAATGGGAGATTTGATTAGAAAGGAGTAGTGGGCAAAGTCACCGTGCTCCTTGCTGGTGCAGCTGGCGTCACGGGCTATTCAGCGTGGGCACGATTACGGACGTTAGCCTCGATAACAAAATTATCCGGGCCTTGTTACACGCCAGCAGCGAGGCTGACATGTCCTGCAGCAGCAGCGAGCCTGCCCGCCTTCTCCATGAGGAAATACTTCCCGTGTTTTCTGAGTTTTCCAATCTTTCACTTCATTCATTGACCTATTCCTATGGTATTTTACGGAACTGGATGAGATAGGCACAAGTGAAGATTTTTATTATAAAATCAGGGAAAAAAAAATTACTAATGCTGAGCTTCACATTTCCTGTTCCAGGCTAAGCAAAGATATTAAGGGCAAAATAATTTGACCAACAGTACTTTTAGGACAAGATCCCTTGTCAGGGTGTGTATATGTATTCACATATGTATTGCTGAGCAGCACTTTTAGAAGAAGGTATATTCAACATCCAGGTGTGCCCTGCACACCTGGCAGGGAGGAAATAGGCAGGGGCTGGGGACTGTGTGCAGTCACATTCCTGATCTCACACCCTGCAGCGGGGCTCAGTTCGTCAAACACTGTTTATTGCATCGCGTTTATTCTCCTCTCTGCCTCTGGGCCTTTAAACACGTTCCCAAAACACAAGAATATAATGTTTGTAACAGCAGCTGTATCCCCGTTGTGGTACAAAGCTGAGCAGCAATACAGCATTTGTTTAAGTAAAGCACACAAAAGGGAAGTACAATTTGCTGTTTCCTAAAATCTAAAAGCTTCCTTCAAATTTTAGACAAGATTGATTCATCCAGACTCGGGTCAGCTTCAGGCTACAAAACACTGACAACTGCTCGTGTCTGCCCCAGGCCCCGGGGCTGGGTTCTGGCCCCACAGACCTGGACAGCTTTGCCCGGTGGTTTCGCTCCAGGCATGGAGACCCCCTTTTCTGTTCCTGCAGGGAGCAAGCTGCAGTGGAGCACGGCCATCTCCATGATGGGGTTCGCGTGGCTGTTTGCTGCCTTTTGGTCTGTGATGCCCTTGCTGGGGTGGGGGGAATACGACTACGAACCCCTCCGAACCTGCTGCACCCTGGACTACAGCAAAGGGGACAGGTGAGGGCTGGCACCAGCTCCTGCGGGAGGGCGGGTGGTGGCTGCTGTCCCCTGGGGCGGCCTCGGCAGCACCCCAAAACCCATGGCTGCCCCCCTTCCGTGCTGCTGGGGCAGATCTCCAGCCTCAGCAGCTGGAGCAAGGAGGCACCATCGGAGGCTGCCTCGACTGGCACCATGGCACGTGGGAACAGCTTCCTCCACGGGAGAGGCTGACATCCAGGTTTCTGCTACTCACTTACTCCTTGGTCATCTATAAGTTACATCTGTTCTGGGCTTAGGACCTGAAACTCTTCAAGAACGGTTTTGTTTTTATGCAGCCCAGCACTGATGTCTGAGTAGGGATGCTTGGGTTTAGACACCAAACACCTGTTGGGATTTTCTGCAATACTATCCGTACCGCACACAACAGCATGGCACAACTTAACCGGCCTTCAACAAATGCTGTACCTAAAGTATGCTGACAAAACTGGTTTGGGCAATTTTAAAAATATAAGTAAATGAATATTTACAGCAAGTTTACAAAGATGCCCTAGAGAGGAATTAACAACCTCTTCCTTTTTCCCCTCCTCATCCTTTCCAGAAACTATATCACATTCCTTTTTGCTCTGTCCGTTTTCAATTTCATGATCCCGGGCTTCATCATGCTGACGGCCTACCAGTCCATACACCAAAAGTTCAAGAAAACTGGGCACTATAAGGTAAGAAAGCTTCGTCAGCCCCTGCAATTCCCTTGCCAAAATAGGGCTGTGTCCAATAGAGACAAAGTCCTCGAAAGGCCAATTTCTTTCATAGAGGCTTTGGCTCAGCTCCTTCTGTGCTAACTCCCCAGTGCTACTTGAGTAGGAGGGTAGTGCAACACAGGACAGGGGCACCCAGAAAGTTCATGGAAACCTTATCCATAGAGATTTTAAGGTCTGACCAGTCACATCTGCCCTAAACTAGTGCTGTAAATAGTTCCCCATCAAAGCAGGAGTTGGACTTGTGACCCTGAGGATTACCCTCCGCCAACACCGGTCCAACTCTAGTCACAAAACAAACACACAGCATGCAGAATATTTGCTAACAGCATATCAATATTTATCCAGAAAAACTTTGCTCGGGAAGGATCATTATTCCCTGCCTTGCTACAGGCTCTCAGCTTATCGCTGAAGAAGTCAGCCAGAACTGCAGCACTGCAAGGAGACACAACAGGCACCCCGTGGGGGGAGAAGGGCCTTCCTAAGCACACCGTGTTTGCACTTGGTTGAGGAAATTCAGAAATCTTTATGAGCTGGAAACAAAGGAATTGCTCTGGCGTGGCAGGTTTATGGGAATGTAATGTGGTGATTATACGAGTTGTTGTGTTAGGTGCAGGCTCTACGGTCTGGGGCGCTACGCGTGGCTGGCAGGCACAGACCGACCCCTGCGCTCAGTAAAGACAGTCAGTTCTCAAGGGGGATGTTATACCACTGAAGAGACTGCCAGGCAGACTGGTTTGTAGCTGTCTGGAATATATACATCTGCCCTCTATGTATTTCTTGAACAAATCTCAGTGTTCATTATTGTAAAGTCTATTACTTTTTTTTTAAATAAGTTTATGCAATAGCATGCGATTTCTTTCTTATGGTATTCTATAGCTGTGCAGACTAGTTATGATGCAGAAAATGTAAGGAGTTTAACTTACTATTCATTAGTTTAACTTACTATTCATTAGTATTTAGAAGATACTTGGGAACCACTGGCCATGAATACCATGGATAAGGCCCTAGGATGAAGGACACAGGAATCCTACTGTCACCACACAGATGCCACTACATCCATCTGTCATACTCCTGTAGTAGTGGCTTTGCAGTTTATTTGTCTGCAAGACCCTCTAAGAATTCATCAAAATATCATTCCTTTCTATCTGTTTTTAAATTTACACATTGCCCTCCCTCCTCAGCAGCGCTTACTGGCCCTGGCTTCTATGTGTAGCAGACGCACTGATTTAACTGATCTACCAGAAGGTGCTTTGTCCTGCCCAGGAGCAGCCGCCACTCCCCACCAGGCCCCCGGAACGGGCTTTGGGGCTTGCTGCATAGGCAGCCCTCGACACGGAGGGAGCTGTGCTCGCACACCTCTGAGGTCGACAGCAAAGCAGCAACGATACGGCTGATCCTGCCAGCTGATCCTCTCCTGCTACTGAACACAGACCGCAGACTCACAGGATCTGTCCCCTCCGCTTGTTGCGGTGTGCCATTGGGAAACACAAAGGAATTTATTGCTCTTGTTTTTCAGTTTAATACTGGTTTACCATTGAAGACGCTGGTCATTTGCTGGGGTCCTTACTGCCTTTTATGCTTCTACGCAGCCATTGAAAACGTGATGTTCATTTCACCAAAATACCGCATGGTACGTCTATGTGACCCGAGGGAATTCAAACAATGACGTTCTCCTTACTCTCCTCTCTCTGTCCCTATAGAACAATGCCAATTTACTCACAATGGGTTTTACTTGTTATAACATATATAACAAGGAGATCATTTCCTCCAAGCATTCTGTTCATCTGCCTCTCTTAAGGAAAAGAGCTAAGCACAGTGATATAAACAGGCATTATATTACTGCTTTGATCAAGCAACAATTTAGGAAGTCAGGGGTTTTTTGCTTCAGCAGCTAGTTAGAGGTCGGTAGCCTGCACTACTTCGTGGTTTCTAGGAGCTTTTTATGTCCTCCTCAGAGTCAAGTACCAGCTCAAAATTTTCAGTTTTGAAGAGAGCATTTGTCTCATTCATTTTTCTAATACTTCTCTCTCCTCAGGGAAGCTGCAATTGATCACTCTTAAGGTTATGCTGCCTCCTTTTTTCCCTTTTTTCAATGAGTCTTTGCTCCAAGACTGCCTCTGGGACTCAGTAATATCACAGAAAACCTTTCAACTTTCATTCAGTCCCCAGAAATCAACCCAGTTTCAGGTCACCAAATGCATTACTGTACTTAGATATTCAATATCCCCCATAAAATGTGTTAGCAATATCAGTCCACTTATCCATCAAAGAGTGTCCATGGCACATCTTTCACTCCTCTTAAGTGTCTGTATTCACTCCAGCTGAAATATCCCAGTTTCAGGCAATGCTGATCTAAAGTTTTTCTCCTGGAGACTATAATTTCCAGAGCAAGGGCCTCCAACTGACCTAATTGCTTTTACCTCTCATCTCTCTGGGCATAGCAAGTGACTGCATTGGAGACAGGCATTTGCTTGGTAAAGGGAAACTGAGCCTAGGCTGAAATCAGCCCATTGGCTCCTCAGTGCATTTTCCTGTTAATCAAGATTGTGTCTCACGACAGATTCCTGCCATTATCGCCAAGACTGTGCCAACGGTGGATGCCTTTGTATACGCCCTGGGGAATGAGAACTACAGAGGAGGAATATGGCAGTTCCTCACGGGACAGAAGATTGAGAAAGCAGAGGTTGATAACAAAACTAAGTAATCCATTACGGCATTAAGCTAAATTAATGCAAGTACATCACTGAAAGCAAAACGGTAGAGGAAACTGTGTGCATTCTCTGGTATGTACGTGCAAAGGTGGTTCCACATTGGAAAGGCCGTGCATTGGATACAAGCAATGAAGTACTGAAAGCAAGCCCTCTAGACAACTGTTTAAACCATCACGAGCTGCTTGTCAAACAAGCTGCCTTAAACCCATGTTGATTGTCATCAGTCTCATTTTATATGTCACTGCAAATAAACTATGTGCTGGACAGCATTTTTTTTCCTGATACACTAACATAAAAGCTCAGCAAATTAACTGAAGCAGAGTATTCATTTATCCAGTGAAGCCTCCTCAAATCAGTCTGTGCAATTTGTCCATATGGTAACATCTGGATTACTAAGAGATTAAAGGAGTGCGTAGTATTACACCACATGTCTGTATAAATAGCTTGTTCATCCAAACAATGCATTTTCAATGCACCCAAAGTGGGAGTTCCCAAATTTCCATGATGATCTGCCATCCTAATTCCATAAAAACATTTCAGTGGGCATTTTACTCCAGTAAGGAATATAAGCTTGGCTCCTACTCAAATGAATTAGTGTGTGACATTCAGCTTTGTCACACACTAAACTGCATCAGATTTTGCAGCTGCTGCTTAGCAGGACAATCAACAAGCTCATAGTCCATCATAAAAGCATTCATCTTTTTAGCAAACACTGAGCAAAAACTAAAACGAGCTACGGGTCAGATTCTGTTCTAAAAATGCCATAAGAATAAAAGTTAACTTCACATCTGCCATTAAAATCCCCTATGTTCTACATGAATGAGAACAGTCACTGAATCAGCAGTGACTAAAGGGTCTGAGCAATTAAAATGCCACTTATTTTATAATTCTCAGAATTCATATATATATTTTAAACTCTTAGAAATGTCCATTTTAAATGTTTGTATTGGCGCATATTGCTCATGCTGCCTAGAGGATGAAAAACTGACAGTTGATGTTGCCCGTTACTACAAGATGTGTTTCGGAATGACCCATTTGCAAAAAAATATGTGCGTGATACACAGAATAAGAGATTGTGCGTACAAAAAGCCAAATCTAATTGATTCTCACAGGGATCATACGGTTCATTTCCAAGCATTGACAGTGAAAGAGCTTTTGAAGCTAACCAAAGAAAAACCCGATCTGTCCCTATGATGCTTTCCAACATATTAGGAAAAACAGTTGTGTATGGGTTACAAAAGGGTAGGTAGCGCAATCCTGGAAGCTAAATAATCAGTGAGTAGAAGGGACATTCCCCTCATGGCTAAAGACGGAAAATAAATATAATTTTGTGACAAGGTAACCAGCAGGATCCCATTTGGAGATGTGCTTTGGGACTTGTGAGGTTCAATCTAGGCACAAACTACCCGACAGAGCAGTGAATAATGCTGTGGCAAAATTATTCAGAATAATCACATCTAAAGTTGACAGCTAAAACTTACATTTTAGGTGCACATAATATTAAGAGAGAAGGTGACAAAATGTTTGCACTGATAACTGCAAAATAACACGTATGGGCACAAAATTACCTTGAAGTATCTATCTACAGTGGCAGGCTCTAAATCTGTAATTATCTCTTTCTCAGGAAAGAGACCTGGGCAACTCTTGAAATCATCACTTTGCTTGTCAGCAGGGTCATACTGACATATCCCAGCAGAACGCTAAAAAATACTGGAAAAGGAATAGGAAACAAAAGAGGTCACATGGTCGCACCACTTGAAAGCCACTGTGCTGGGACTTATTGAGTAAGGTGCATAGTTTGGGTCATCCCAACTCACACAGGATGTAGATAAGCTAGAAGGGGGCCGCAGGGAGAATCAGACATAAGGAGAAGCTTGAACACGGCAGGGATGAAATGAAGGAAAGTGCTGGCTCAGAAGAGGTAGCCAGTGAGGAGACCAGAGACAGTCTTATTGAACCAGGGGTTCAGGGGATGCGGAGACGGAATGATTGTTTGCTGCTTCCAAAAGCACAAGAATGATGGGACACATGGTAAAATTGAATTGAGCTGCGTATTTTCTGAAGTTTGAGGAGTTTTCTTCATGTTTGACTACTGAAACACATTATGGCTCACATAAAAATACTGTAATAATGTAATAAAAAACAACTTAAGACATTTGGTTAGGATCTGAGTCCCCTTTGGCTTACAGGGAACATACCTCAGTTAGGAACCCGCTTCAGGCTTTGGCTCTTAGTCCATTTTCAGTTTGATTTTTGACTTGTTCTTACTGTAAACCTTTTATCATGTGAATAGAAAACAGCAGAGCTGTTTCTTCATTCTGTTGGACAGCTGCAAATTTTAATGTGCCTCCATTTAAGTTTGTGTATTCTTTTTCATATTTGGTTACTGAAAGCTAGTGATAGATAAGACTCAGTATTATTACTTAGTTGTATTCAAGCCTCAAGAGCCCCTGTCCTGAGCAGCAACCATGTCTGTACTGAGGAAACACGAGGTAACAAAGTCACTGAAATCTTTCCGACCTAGGGATGGTGCAAAACTTAAGACACGCTTTGAAGAACGTGGGACGAGTTCACATAGCCCAGTGTAGTGCTATAAACGGAGACCACAGCAGAGGCACGGTGTAGTACAGTGACATGAGAAGAGGCTGTCCCACCCAAGAGGGGCCTCCCACAGCTCTCCGGAGTGAGATATCACCTCAGATGGTTCACTCACTGGTGTGCCGCACCATATTGCGCCAAGTAGCTTTGAGCTCCGGTTGCTCCCATCTGCTCAGAAGTCCCACCTGGTTTCACTCTGCACCTCCAAACCTAAGGATGTACATAAAACCTGAATCATTTCTCCTGCCATTCATTTCTGCCCTAAATACCTTAAACAAATGCTTCTCAACCCGTCAGGCCCATGGCTGTCCCAGCCAAGAGGTTCCTTCATACAAAAAGATACGAAGGCTCTTGACTGAGTGAAGAGAAGCATTTGAACTAACTGAGTGGACTTAAACACCTCCTTGGTTCTGCTTCGTAGTGCCTCGGCTGCTGACTTCCTACCAAGCAGCGGAGGAAGTGAGGTTGCTCGTGACTCATTTATTGGATCATGGATAATCTCGCTCTCTCCGCAGTAAGAATTGAAACAAAAAAGAGACAGAAATAAACATAAGTTCCCAGAAACTGGTCACCAAGGCAAAAAATCCTCTTCTAGCTATAACTAGTTCTCACCACTAGTTT
Organism: Podiceps cristatus; assembly: GCA_000699545.1. NCBI lineage: Eukaryota > Metazoa > Chordata > Aves > Podicipediformes > Podicipedidae > Podiceps > Podiceps cristatus. The sequence continues at coordinate 19,346 of KL289570.1, forward strand.
ATCCACATTAAGAAGAACTGGCTGATGACCGCTAACAAGTGCGCCAACAAGTGCGCTGTGTTTCTTTCAGAAAAATGCCTGAAAGCAAACTACAGTGCGTCAAGAAGCCCCACACATGCTTCCAGTTAATGACACAGTTTATCCTTAGCACAGTCAGCCTTCACCACAGCAGCGCTGGCCCGGTGCTCTCTGGCACTGCTGGTTGTCCAGATTTTGCCGATTAATATCTGCTACCATCCTGATAAAGTCTGTCACAACAAGGTCCCATGTCTTGAGTAGGTTATGCTGAAGCATGCAAAATCCCATCATGTTTTCACACTCTGGAGAATCCCAGATGGCTAGAAACAGGATTTATATTACCCTAACCAAGGTACAGCCCAGGGGGTTATACAGGGTCTGCAAAACACTCCCATACAGATAGTATCCCACCTACTACCCAAAAGAAACCCAAAAGAACAAAAAAGGAGAAAATGTGTAGCCCTTGGATGCATTCAGCAACTCAGGTTAAGCCCGAACAGCCAATCTGGACATCAGTGATTAACACCCGTCCTGTCACTAAAGATGAGAGCGGCTACAGCCTACCCACTTTTAAAAATAAATAGATGGCAATGAAAATAGAAGAGGAAAGTGTGCCTCTCCTTAGGGTTCAAGTACTTGATTTGGTATCCAACCACTCTTAACAGATGGAAATCTGCAGTGCTATATCCACTATCACCAAACCACCCTACTATCCCTCTTACAGGCAGTCTATTGCTTAATTGTGTCAGAGTGAGTATTTTGATGTGCTGATGAAAAACAGACTTCTGAAGAAGAAATAGAAGGCAATTTTTGCTTTTTATCCCTAGACACAAACGACATCATTTCTTCAGGTTTCCTTTCAGCAGACAGAAATGCCTCACACCTCACATAGCATCTCTTGCAGTCCTATTTTCAAGGCTATTAAACGCCCACAACTCCAAATGAAGTTACCATGTCCTCAGTAACACTGCAAATCAGTCTTGCTGACTCAGCTTCCCTGCACTGCCCGCACTTACAAACACCCTAGTGCAATAAAAGGGAGCTGAGTTTTTCTGCAGTGGGTGTTCTTCATGTGCTCCATACACTTTCTGATGGTTTTTTCCTAGTACCTCCTGTACATCCGATCAGGGCATTACAAACCGATTTAGGAACAGGGTCAGGGGAAGAATTTGCACTGTTCCCAGTCTATCATCATACTACTTTGAATTGCATCACTGTAAAACAGTGAAGTGAGCTGGTTTTGTCACCAAGAGTTAGCGACAAGTACTTATCCTTCCTGTCACGTCTCAAATTTATGTTCATGTTTCACCTGTGGGGATGGCGAAGTAGAGACTCACACCTCAGCCCATGATACTGAGAGTCTTCATTTTGGAGTTGGTACCAAATATTTTTGCATTTCATCTGCCTCGTATACATATTCACTCTTACATTCTTCGCTGTGAGGGTGGTGAGACACTGGAACAGATGCTGAGAGAAGCTGTTGATGCCTTGTTCCTGGAGGTGTTTAAGGCTAGGTTGGGTAAAGCTATGGGCAACCTGACCTAGCAGAGGTTGTCCCTGCCCGTGACAGGGGGCTTGGAACTAGATGATCCTCAAGGTTCCTTCTGGCCCAAACCATTCTGTGATTCTATGAAATTCACGCTATGAGATGATTAATCGGAGGATTACCATTAATGGTCTGTACAAACTAACCTAGACAGGCTAACACAGTAAATACTCAGAAGGTGCTTTGTTATGAAAACAGGCATTCCACTTTCTGCAGAGAAAGTGAGAGGATGGACCTGTTGCATTAAAATCACAAAATTGAAAGAACTTTTAAATGGTGAACAGACATGCACGCACCTCTATTTTAGGACTTGTTTGGAAATTTGCTAATGTCAGCTAATCTCTTGTCTATCATAAAAAGACAAAAGGATTCAATAACAGCAAGACAAAAGGATTCAATAACAAAAGGATTCAATAACAGCAGCAACAGAAAGCACAAAAATTCTATGATATCAATAAGATGCGAGTTTGAGTGATTATGAATACAATTAAAATTTTACATACAAGACTTAAGAATTATTTTATATGTCAGACCCTTGGATTTCCACAGACAGGATTTCTTCCTGTTGAAGCCATGTATGAAATTTTTCAAGGCAGGTTTTGCTCAGAACACAGCATCAGATCATGGCACCGTCAGAAGAGGAAAGCTGGGGCTGACCAAAGGCGGAAGGAGACAAGCCCCGGGCTCAGCCTCCTGCACACTGGTTAGAAATGACTGCCCTGAAAAATGCCAGAGCGACAAGGCAAAGACAGCTGAAGCAAGCTGCTACCTCCTTTGAGACCCTGGCCCACCAAAATTGTTAATACAACTAAGAATTTACACCTAATGTTGATTTCATGTTGAGAAGTATTTCAGATGCAGATTCTGTTGCCCGCTTTAAAGGAATCTAACTTTAATTAATCTAAGTTTTAAATTAATGTAAACTAGTTAAATACTACTTAGAAATATGCTTCAGAGGACAATGCCTAATTCAGTAGGTCTCTAATGGTAGAAAATGTGCTTCCTTTTAATAACAATTTGTTTCTGGGAATCTGAAAAATAATTGTGTAGTTATAATGCAAGGGCTAATACTCTAATAAAATGCTATCACAAGTCAAGTTTTAAAAATTATTTCTAACAGGTAGCACAAGAATGAGAAGGTAGAAAGAAATATTCGTGGTCTACAAACACACATACCTTATTTTTTTAAGAAAGAACTGAAATGGTGAAAGCAATAGTTCACTTACATATGAAAACAGGCAAAGAAAATAATATAATTGGAAGCGCAGAGCAAACTTTCAAGTCCTAACAGTAATAGTGACAAATTTTCAATGTGCTTTAGATCTTGACAGTGAGAAACTGTACTTTGGCAGACAACAGTTGTAGGCTCTAATTGCTGGAGAAGTAACTATTGGAATTTTCTTGGTGAACAGTGAGATCACAAGTTTTTTCCCTCATGGCGTTCAATGATTCGCATGTACTGTCCCAAGATTTGTTCCACTGAACTACACAAGGAGGTGCTACGGCAGCATTCTTGATTGCTTTGACCGTAAGCTGACGTAACATTCACATACAGGCAGTTTAGCAAGTAAATGGTATCCCATGAGATGAGAGGTCATTGTGCTGAAAAGCAGTTGTACAGGCAGAAGCTTAGGGATGCTATTAACTACAGATGGGGCAGAAAAAATGCTGTTAAACAAATAGAGGGAAGATAAAACCAATGCTTCAATGGCAGTATTTGTCAACTCTTCACTATTGAACCCGAGTCAGTTTGGACCTCAAAGCTGATCAGCACTCTGCAGTTATGCTTCTGGCCCAGCAACGCATCGAGTGGCAGCATGTCCTAGATATCACATTGAATGGCCCCTCTGATGTATGGATCAAACGCTGTATTTCCCAGAGGGCTCTGCAGCCTTTCCTTCACTGGGAAGGTTTCAACTTTCTTGAAATAGCTAACAAAGAAAAATCTTCATGGAGACAAGACACTGAGCTGAGTTAGCCCGTTATCTACAAAGGGACTACATATCGAGATACTTGGCGTGGACACACAAGCCTGAGTTTGGTACATAAGTTCTCCCCCAAAAGTGGGATCCAGACATAAGGTAAGGAAAAGCCTCTTAAGCTATAAATCTGAAGAGAGGGCTTTTTGTTTCATATCCTGCCTGCTTGGCCTTCACCACCACATTGAGCACTTCCCTGCAGCCTGTTTTCAGCAAGGATTCAAAACCTTGGACTAGGCAACTTGAAGTCTGTCTTTTCATATAATGAGCAAGAAATCACTGTTATGGCCAAATGAGATCCTTTTATGCAATAGCACTCATCTGGGAGCAGAGGGATTCAAATCCATTCATCCTTAACCTGATGGCAAACAAACACACGTCTTCTCTCACCCAGGAGAGCCACCAGACTGTTGCAAAACTCTTCCATTTCCCTACTGACGCTATACACATTGCAGCAAAAAAAAAAAAAAACAAGGTTTAGCCAACTAAAGGAGTAGAAAATAAGAACAAGCCATTTGTGATTCATTTGACTTGACTAAAAGGGAAGAAATCTGGATCATGATGTTCGCTTCCAGGACAAAAACGCAATGGCTCATGTGTTGCTAATGAACACTTGAGTTTCTCCAAGATACTTGTGAGGATGAGTAAAATATGACAAATTATACCTCCTATGGAATTAGCACATAACATTCTATAGACTAAAAACTAGGCCACTGACAGATCTTAAAATACAGTTGGTAGGCAGATACCACTGAACAGGGACATTTTTAAGCCAGAGAGACATTTTCTTGATCCAAATTTTTTGGCTTCTATATGCTATAGTCACATATTTAGGCCATATAAAAATTTGTGGATTTAGTAAACTGAGAGATAGAAGGGTTATCATTAGAGAATGACCCGAGCCACCAGGGTAAATAGTTGTAAACTGACAAAATTTATTTTGTTAAGACCAAGTCTTTGAGATCCAAGAACAGCAGTCGCTTATATTGACATGATGGAAGACTTTGCTTTGAAAAACAGAGCTCAGAAAAGGATTTAGGGGTCATTATAGATAATCGCCTCAATGTAAGCTGTCTGGGCAATGCTGTAGCAAAAAAGACTAATGAGATTCTTGAATATAGAGGGGGAGGAAATAAAAAAATAATAAAAAAAAGAGTACAAAGCACAAATAATGAAGGATTCCAGCATCTCTGGGAAGCACTGCCAAGACCCCTACTAGGTTACTGAATCCTGTCCTAGTGTCTGCATTTTAAAGAGGATTTGAAGACATTGGACAGAGTTCAAGTGAGTGTCACAAATGAATTCTCTGGCTTTAACAAAAAAGCCCAAGCCTTCTGACGTGACGGGTAAGGAGCTCAACATATTCAGCTCACTGAAGAGAGAGTAGACATACCTTCATCATGCTGTGTAGGTAATTGCACTTGGGGAAGATATACGTGAGGAGCTTTCCAATCTGGCTGACAAAGATCCAATGAATAAAAGCTGAAGCTAGATAAATTCAACCTTGAAATAAGGGAAAATTTCCCAGCAGTAATGAAAGACAAGAACAGCTTATCAGGGGAACTCGTGAAACCACCATCACTTGCAGCCTTTTAGACAAAGGCAGATAGCTCTGAAGATCCACCTGTAGCCTGGTTTCAGACTAGATGATTATGGTTGTCCTTCCTAGTTCTGTAAGCTGTGAACCCTTAGTTCCCCTTCGCGTACCTTTATTTCCTCAGCCCAGGGTGAAACAGGATTGCCTACACTGTACTCAATGCGCTTGCGGTGTTTCTCTGATGGCTCAAATGGTGCTACAGGGTTTATGACTGGCAAAGACGCAGAGTCAGCGCTGTGAGACCACATTAACCTCATGGTCAGGGAGAAGGGATGACAGAGGGAAAGCAATCCTGACTCTGATATGCATGAGACTGGAACCAGAGAGAGGCATCAGGTGACTGAACCATCGCTCCTTCTCAACAAGAAATCTCTTTCTCTATACCTTGCTTGTTCTAACAGATGCATCTACGTTGCAGTCCCAGAAACAGGTATGTGTAGCAACAGACACCCCACAGAACCGTAAACAAATTAGCCCACCATACACAGGAGGTCAGGCTAAATGACCTTATAGTTCCCAAAGTTGTTTCTCTTTCTTGTATTACCCCAAGTTTGTTTTCCCTTCCTTTCACAGGTCACTGGAGCAGAAGTATAAAAGAGGGAAGAAAAAGTACTGAATTGGAATGAAGTTTTAACCTGGTGTCCCCTGGGAGTAACTGAGTGAATGCGGTCACTTCCAGGCTACATGAAGGTAAGCAAGACAAGATGAAACTCTGTCAGCTGAGCAAAATTGCTTGTCTGTGAGCTCCAACTTCCTCCCACTCTTACATCCTGTACTGATAAGGCAGGCAGCCCTGACAATCAGCTCGGACTTTGATGGCAGGTGTTTGAGAGATCCTGGTCCCTTCCTAAGGTAGGAATGAGCACTCGCCACGGCAGCAGGGTGGCCATTTGCAACTTTATTTTGGCAGATAAAGAAAATATATATATATAAATTGCAATATAGTATCTGGGACAGGACTTAAAAGCAAACAAAAACGCACCCTGTGTGTAACATTCCATTCTTGAGTAGCAGTGGAGAGCGCTCAACCCTTGTAAAGCTACAAAAGCTTTCCTTTACATGCAGCCCCAAACTATTTTGAAATGTTCCACTGCTTGCTTCAAACTCACCCACAGAGCAGTTCGAAAGTGGAACACGTCACAGACGTGGTCAGATCTGATCCCAATGGGCTTGCTGAAGGGAGTCACATGGGTGAACTCCACTTGCCTAAAAAGTTAGGAGGCACAAGGTCTTTTACGGTCCCTCTGCTCCATCAGAGGCGGGGTCCTCCGGAGGACCGCTCAGCCCAGCCTCAGAGGCACACAGGGCAGGGTGACCGTAAGCCCTCCAAGAGCGGTACCACCACGGCCCCGTTTCCATCCAGCCACCCTGGCATCACACAGCTGCGCTGCATGCTGTGACCGGCCCACAAGCAAACTGCACGCTGGAGGGTACCGCAGACGGACAGACACGCTCTGCTCTCCCATCTGTCTATCCCATGGCAGGCACCAGCCCCTCTGCCACTGCCACCTAAAGACAGCATTTGAAATTAAAGGTATATAGCGGCCATACTTATAAACGCAATATATGAAGCAGCAATGCGTTTAGACCAAAATCATCAGTGGAAAAACCCAGGGTTCTTTACTCCAGTGAAAACCCACTCAGCAGCTGAAATTAGAAACATTAATCCCATGGCATTGCCCATAATTAAAGGCTCCATCTACCAGCAAACAGCTGTGTAACTACTGCAGGCTGAACCTCAGTGCTTTGAAATGGGACTAGGATGAAACAAAAGGAAAAGCAAGCATCAGGAGGACAAGCAATACCTTAGTGTGTCTTGGCTTGTATTGACCAAATAATAAATCTCGTTTATTGGTGTCCTTTTGCAGTTCTTTCTGAGAATTCATTACCAGCAGAAATGAGAGTATTACAAACAAAACAAAGGAATTCAGGACTAGAAGCATGCCAGCATCCTATTACCCAGTAACCTATGCTTAGATCCTGCACTGAGCATTCACTTTTTGCTATAACATTTCAGAGGCCTGAGCTTGTCACTGAAGTCTATTCCATTGACTTACCACCACAGGAAAACACTGCGATACCGACAGGACATACAAATAAAGAATTATGCAAAGAGATGGTGATCTCCCCTTGGGTGTCTTTAAATGGTGCGTGTTGTTTTTCTAGCTGAAAACCATTCGAAGATACGGACAAATGACAGGATGGCAACAAGAAAGAGTCATCCTGTGGGGAAGATGCCATATGGTACACAAATCCCATTAAAAGGGTTTAATTGTTATTTTAAATCCTACACACAGGCAAGAATAAAAGGGAGCCCAGGTCAAATATTCTCCAGGTGCCAATTTTGCTTACATTTTGGTCACACTGAAAATGCAAGACCCATCCCTCCTGCTGACAGCCATTAAATATGACGGAAAGGAGGTGGAATAACTCCCAGTTACTGTGAGCAAACACCAGTAAGCCAGTGCTGTGCATTGCTCCTCACCGAGCCACCAGGCTCCTGCAGTGTTTATGTGCCAGCAGACAGTCCTTTCTCAGTCGCACGGGCAACTTAACTCCGAGAGGCTGGTTCATCTATAATGCAGTGGCAGGATTTTCACAGTTCAGGACATTTTTGCAACTCTTTTCAGAAGTAAGTCACCCTCCTGACAGAGCTGTAAGGCCAGAACTCCAAACAACATTACTATTCACACTTTTTTTTTCCCCACCCCCCTCTGATGGTGATGGAAAACAAATGAACCGGGAGGTCTTTCCGGGCAAGGTGACTGTACTGTGACCAAGGGGTAAAGTACTGGAGCTGCAGAGCTGCCATCTGCATTGGTTCTCACATCCTGGGCTGGGCTTTCATGGCACTGTTATGTGGGAAGTAACACAGGAGAGGAGCTGGTTAAGTACTGTCTCCAGTTATCAAAAATTATGGCACGGAGGTGGCTTGTCAAACTTCAAGCAGTAGAAAAAACTGACCTCTGAAAATGCACCCTGGCTGTTCCATCGAGGGTATAACCGAAGCATCTAGTTTGATTTTATTAAATTGGTATATGGAAATAGTACATAGTTTAGAATCACGGGGTTTCGTTAAAGCTCTGATTGCAAAATTTTAAACAGGTCTGAGGCCCAATTAAAAAAATTAAGTCCACAAAATTTAATCCATCTCTATCTTTTGGTTTCAATGTGACTCTTGTTAGCTCCCTAAAATTAGATTTTTAATCTCAGATTGGCACCCCATTCTCTGCCACTCAAGTATCACAAACAGCGAGAAGATTATGGCCACTTATGTAGTATCTGTTTTCTTATAATCCTTTTAGCACCATAAATGCTAAATATAGCATCCAGTTTAAATTAGCTTTAACCTCAAGCTGACTCCAGTTAACTATGCAGGAACAATCAAAAAAAACCCCAAACACCACTCCCCAAAAAAGCTAGAAATATTCCCACACTTAAAAAAAGCTATTAAGCTGGTCAGAGCATATAAACAGACCACCTCAACAGTGGTGAATTATCTAACAGCTTTTTGGAAACCCAGGGCTATTAGTCTGCCACACAGGGGTAGACTGGTGACAGTACTCGCCCTTAGAAACACAAGAAGCTGGGGCTGTTCGTGCAGCGCCTTCACCAGGCTGCATTTGCAGAAGGCTAACACTAAACATCAAAGCATTATTGTGAATCCAACTCCCACTAGTTTTCCAGTATAGCCCTTTGCAGGCGCCATGAGACCTTCCCAGGGAAAACCGATGTATCCCTTAACTAGGGGAGGACCATCGCTAGATCATTGTGACTAGTGAAAAAGAGCTAAAACAAGCTCAAAATCAAGAACAGGAGTGACTTCAGTAAAGCAACTACAGGGAACCCTGCTTTTCACATGGCAACTGCTGCAGGACGAGCCGCATCCCCGGCATCAAAGCAGGGCCTTCAGGAAGGCTGCCAGGGAGCAGAGGTCCCCCACGTTTGGGCAGGGACCCCCATAACTGGCCCCAGGGAGTCAGGGCCAGTTCCTTGCTGACTGCAGGAGCTTTACAGCCAGGCTACACCCAGAGCTCAGTCTGTGGATTTCAATGCAGACATTTATAGCTCACATCCTTACACTTTAACCTATATGTTCTATTTCCATCTCCACAGCATCACTTATTCTGGACCAACTATGTTTTTTCACCAGCCAGTTTGCCTGAGGAACACAACAGCAAATGAATCCAAAGAACCCAATCGCCCTGAACTAAACAACCATCAGGTGCAACACCCTTAAAGTTACAGGTTCATCTCAAAACTTAGTACTGGATTTAATAAGGCTCCCAGTTTCTCCATGTCTTACCTTTGCCCTTTTCAGGCACCACATGGAGAGAAGGGAAGTCCACCCTCAGCACGCCTGGCACTTTCTCATGTACCGGAGAGTGAATGACCAACCACCAAACCTTACCCTGGCACAGGAAATGCCATAGAAATGCAAAGTAAAATATATCTGATTGTGTCTGCCTGTCCATTTTGCTTCAGCTTGTTAGGAACAATTAAACAGATGCCTAAAGCTGAGCAGTAAAATGAGTACCCAGGAGCTCTTCCCACAGAGTTTTCCTCCTTCACTTGGAGGACTGCCACGCACACAGATTGTGATATTCTCAACTGTTCATTACTGCAATACACTCATCTGTTAAATACAGATTGGAAGGAGAGGATAAATAGAACTGGTCAAAGCAGAAATAATGAATCAGAAAATGTTCTTGTGAACTGCCATGACCACTACGGAGACATTTTGTGAATTTCTGTTTAAAAACCTCTGAAATCCCAGCAAAATAAACAAACACATTGAAAAAATGGTATTAAGGTTCTACATCGAAAGCAGAATCAAAGCTGTAAGCATGAAATCCAGAGCCTGTAGTAATGAAAACGACTCTCATACTGCTTCCATAATGCTTCTCCTTAAGAAGTGTTAAATTTGTTTTCTGGGGAAGTTGTATAGTAGAAGAGTAAACTAAGTGTTTTCAACGAACTACTCCTGGATACAAAACCAAGGAGTGATAAGATAGCAACCAGTACAGGAAACATCAGGAGGAAATATAACCTCCAGGTATTTATTTTGAGCCTCCTGAAGCTAGACTGAGCACCTCGTGGACCCGATCAAGAGTATCGCTGCCTGAGGGGCACTCAGTCTTACTGAGACGCCAGGAAAGACGCAGCACCATAGAGAGGAGGATACAAAGATGAAGGACAAGCACACAGCAGTAGAATCATGTATTTAGAACAGAAATTTCTCCAGTTTCCCTATATTTCAATTTACCAACACATTCAATTCTTCACTTCAGTAACCTCTTTGACTTGGATCAAATCCACTACAGTAGGTGGTAGACAAACATCCCAAGTAGGTTACACACTTCAGAAAAAAGAAGTCATCTGAGTTCCATAAACCAGGCCCTTTGGAATAAAGTGTTGCTGTTTACTTTCATTCTGCAGAATTTTTAAAACTTGCTCGCTGATACTTTTAAAGAGATTAGCAAGTTAAGCAATTATCTATGCTCTCATTTCCTCATGAAATACAGGTTAGTTTAATCTTCTTAGGCTTTGCAATGATACCATAGGGCATAGCTATAGTATGAAATAGCATGTCACTCTAGATGAAAGAGGCTGCAAAGGTATTGCTCTTTTTTTAAAAAAAAAAAAAAAAAAAACCACAACACAAAAACAACAAACACCGAAACAACCAAACAAACAAAAACCCCCACAAAACCCAGACTTCATCATAACTGGAAGCCCCGAGCTATGCCAGAGTAGGGGCACACACCCCTCCATGCTGGCTCCACACTCTACCCTGATATTGCAGCCTCTGAGGAAACCAATTCATTACTAGTTTATCACAGTTCACTACCTGCACAGCTATTTTCAGGGGAAAGAAATAATTAAAACTGTCCAGAATCGGTGTGCAAACAACAACTCTTCTTCCTCCCAACTCAAATTCTCTTTATTCAGCCCTGTGTTACCATCACCAGAGAATACAGAAATGGCAAATTTCCACCGCAGGGACAAAATAAGCGCTCTTATGCCAAGTCACAACATCATACACCCACAGCCAGGAATGCTGCACAGCTGGTGCACACTTGAGGTTGCTCTATGGCATTTCCCACCACTGGAGCAGCCTATTGGGCCCCAAGGAAACCTCAATCAAGCTCTTTTTTTCTTCTTAGATATGAGAAAATATTTCTTTCATACTACTTTAAAATTTTAGGCTTAGTCAATACCCAGGCACTTCCCAACATCCTCAGTTGGGACATCTGCTGGTCCCCTGACCAGAGCACTGGACTTTGTTTTTTTAAACATGGAATGAATGAGGACGGGCCACTTTCACACTAGCTTTCTCCTCACCCTCCCCTCAAGACAACTCATGGCTCACAGCCTCATGCCTCTTCATGCTGTCCTTTCCAGAGGCCTGGGGGTTGCTGCTGGCAGGGCTGGGGAGGCACTTTCCTGCTATGGCTAACCACAAAGAGCACAAGTAACAGGCACACAATTTACCAAGATTGGTCTTGTGGGACCCAATCTACTACCCTATAAGTGTTGCCAAGTGAAGAATCAGCAGCAAGAACGTACATGGCAGAGGCCTACGGAGGTGCGGCCTTGTGATCTGCCCAGCCTGATCAGTGACTGCGCTGTGCCGATGCCACAGCTGGGGTGGGGAGTCACTTGGCATCTTTCAGTTTTGCTTTTTCCTGAAAAGTCAACATTCACAGGATCACAGGATTTCTAGGTT
>KL289571.1:0-10409 GCA_000699545.1 Podiceps cristatus
TTCTGTGATTCTATGATTCTATGAAAACATTTTTCCATCCTCAGCAACCAAGTGCTTCAAGCAGAACAAATGGTCAGAGCAAATTTAAGAAAAATTGCTGATAGCCTAACTTTATATATACAGAACCAGAGGAAAATCCTCATGCTTCTGACTGACCTTCCAGGTATTTAATGAGGAAACATCTAATATAAGAAGTAAACTAGTGAACTGGTGAAGATGGCTACTATTTTGCCACACAAAAAATGTCTTCAAGTGAGTAATCTCTTGAGCATGCCTAAACGGGCAGCACAGATGAATTTAAAACTCACTTATACAGATTACTCTTTAGGAAACCCTTTTTCTTCACTGCTCTGTCATGGTAAAATAAGTGAGTCATATAAACAAGTCTACGGAAAAAAACACAGTCACTAAAGCTCAATTTAATATACATAATATTAAGGTTAGAATGAATGATCATTCCACTCATGTCCATGTATCCCCAACTTCATAGGCATAAGTTTTACTGTTACCTTTAAATTTTTAGACCCTGAAATTTTTCTGTCTTGAGAAGCATACTCTAGAATTAAACAGCAGACATGAATAAAAAATTGCTTATTGTCACAATATAAATGTAGTTGGATACAATTATCAAAAGCATCGTTAAACATTTCTGTCTGTGCAACCCAGGGAATAATTCCAAGCAGAGTCTCTGAATTCCCTGCATATAAATATTTCTGATCCTCTACCTGTAGTTGACAAAACAAATTAATATTTGATTGGTCTTTGGAATAAAATAAGCATTTAAATTAAGGGACTAGTAACATGGCTTCTGTTGCTCTTTGAAAAAACTCATGAACAGACTAAATACGGTCACCTTCAAAGTACACCTGAGGCTACCTGTTCTGATACTACAGCTAGATTCCAAAAGACCTTCTACCATGAACAAAAGTGTCTTTGAAAAAGCCATAGGAAAATTTGATATAAGAATAAAATTTTGTATTTTTTGATCTATATCTGTCAGCACTGACATTATCATCACATTCTTTGGAAGAGTTGCTACCACAGAATGTTTCTTACTACATGTACTCTAAAGTTGTATGTGGTTATAAATAGATGTATAGTTATGATTGAATTAACACAACTTTGTGTTGTATTTAGGAACGTAAAATGATAATTAGAGTATATTGCATACTGCCATTTAATTAACTTATTTATAAGCACAGATCTTTCCAACTAGAAACATTATTTCTAGTTAAATAGACTGTTGAAAAGAATTGCTAATATAAGAAAATAATAACTCTCTGTACTCAATGTTCTGATTAAGTCCTTTAGCAAGCGTCACTGACTCCCTCAGAACCCAACAGAACCTACGCCTCTCAGTGATACAGGCAGTGTCACGGGGTTTAATTTTGTGGAACAGCTGGGCTCAGACCAAAGAGTTTTTCCTCAGTCTGTCTCCTATTACCTCTGTGTCTGACTTGCCTTGATGTGGTATGGTAGCAGCATCCTTTACCCTCTTTTATGTAAAAGAAGGAATGGTATACCTCAGGACTAATCTATCAGAAAAAGCAAATTGCTTCAAAAAGGAGCAATTTTTGCTGCTATTACTGTTCCTATAGGGCAAATGCCAGGGGGAAAAAAAAAAAAAAAAAAACAAAAACAAAAAAAACAACCAACACACACACACACCAAAAAACCCCACCAAAACAAAACACTGAGATATATCTTTGCCTCTAGTAATCTGTAATTGAACGTTATCAAGATTCTTACAAGCAGTGGTAAATCGAACTACAAAAGATATTACACTAGCTCATGCAAGTATTACTCCAAAAATACCAAAATACCAATAATTAAAGACTCTTTCATATCATACATTGAATTCAATGTCCTAAATACATAAAATATCCTTAACTCTGAACATGTGACTTTAGTTGAGGCATTATAACACACAGAAATAAAAACATGTCATTCTGGCTATATAATGTTGCTGCAGGATTATCCATGAGCCCAGGCAAAGACTAAATAAGGTTTTTTTGAGAATGTGTTAGAAGAATGTTAAAGAATATCAATATCAAAAAACATCAGCACAAAAAGAGATTCAAAAGCCTTCAGGAACACAAACCTGGTTACCAGGATGCTCTAATAATTTCCTATAAAGTTGAAATCAGATTTCTTGAGGTTTTTTCCACATGTATATCATCATGACACAGAGAACACTCCCTCTAGACAAAAATCAATCTTACCAGAGGAAAATGGAGTTCAAAGTGGCCTTCAGTGACAGTAGGCAAACAACTCCCTTTTTTTCTATACTTCATTTTTCTCATCTAGAAAATTGGAGAATGTTATTGTATTTGTTGGTAAAGCACTAATAGAATTACTGTAATTTTTTTTTTGAGATATACCAATGAAATGAGCACTGAAAACAAAACCAAAAAACCCAAACAAACAACAACAAAAAGCAAACAAAACTAAACCAAAACCCACAAAGAGACAGTCAATACTTCTTTAGAGCTACCCAGAGCAAGTGATTAGTGATTTTGAAAAAAAATATGGCAAGTCAGTTTTGATACCTGTCCTGTCTCTTGTTTTTTCAGGCAAATCCAAGAAACCTCAGAAAGATCAGTATCCAGGGTATGCCAAGCAGTCTAACACTCCCTTATCATTTAAATCCTCTTGGTTAGTGAAGATACATTACTTGAAGAAGGCACTTACTGACTAGAGAAAGAATTAAAAAAATAGAGTGCTCCCAGTCCTACAAGAGTCTTTTGTCCAAACCACTAAAAAAAACCCAAACACACACAAAAAAATCCCACAAACAAAAACCAGAAAACCAAAACACAAACAAACCAACAAACAAAACCTGTAAAACCAAACAAACAAAACCACAAAAAAAAAAAAAAAACATGAGGGTGGGGGGTGGGTGTTAAAAAAGAAGGAAAGGTATCACTGGAAATGGGAAGGAAAGAATAACCCAGAAAATGGCTTAGAAACCTTTGGAAAGGGGCGCATAGAGACCTATTATAAGAAATTTCCTTCTGCTTAACCAGAACCGTTTTGACACTAGTGAGGCAGTCGGACATATGAAGGAGAACAGAGTCACATGCAAAGATGCAGCAGATGCTAAAATGCAGTCGAGGTAAGAAGTTGTTTCCTTGTCACCACAGGAGAGAACAGACGAAACAAATGTTGAAGGCTGCACACCAGAATGACAAGCATCTTAAACTAAAGATGTCTCTGGCACAGAGATAAAAACAAGCCTCAGCAAGTGCCACATCTGTAGTTCATGTAGATACTTATTTGACAGGACATACATTGAAGCTGGCTTTCTGTTATACTCCCGAAGCAGCAACAAAAAAGAAATACAGAAAAGCACTGTCATATTCTATGTACTCTCCAGCTGTTTCATGCTCCTTTCCTACCCCATCTGCCAAAAGAATTTTATTCCTTCCCTTTATTCTCTCAGATTTTCATTTTTAATTTAGGTTATTGAATGGAGCAAGTCCCAAAAGAATAAGAACAAACTTTGTTTAAATATTCAATGTAATAAAGTTTTTCATCATTTTTTTCATAATAAATGCTCTAATTTAAATGTGACACAGTCATTGGGTTTATCATGTTTGGCCTTACCTGTATACTCATTTATACTACTAGAACAGCTCAACATTTGTTGGCCATCTGTAATTATATACTAACAGATTAGATAGCCCAAGGATGCATTCTACTTTAAGTGACATTTTAAAACTATGTCAGAGAAGAATAAATACAAGCAGAGTGTTTTTCCATCCACCCATCTAAATCTAAATCTCGCCTTACTTCTGTAAGTCAGACCTTAACCCAAGCTACGATACAGTTCATTACACTTTCTAGACGCATGGCTAAAGCAGTTGCTTCTGCTTTCATGTTCAAGCAGCACACGCACAGGTGCCCGACCATTTTAATAACTCTCATTTGACTCAGGAATGTCACTGAAAGTTCATTCTCCTTACATCATTCCGAAGCAGAAAAAGTGCAAAAGGTTCAAATGCCAAGTGTATAGCTAACAATCCAAATCTCAAATGTGGAGAGAGAATATCGCTTCATTGTCTCAGTTCTTCTGTCCTTTATTGAGACATATAGAAGCACTTCCCCCATCTGAATCTCTCAGCACCTTTCATAAGGGTTTGTGGGGTTTTTTGACAAAAGGACAGACGAAAAATTAAAAGCAGGATGCATTCCTAATATAGTAACCATACCTCAACCTGCTACAAAATAACCTTCTTTAACGAAAAAATAATAGCAAGATCTTTTTTCAAATAGATACACTTAGACATTTTACTCAGAGAACCCACTTCGAAAAGGGGAGACTTATAGAAGCAGAAGAACGTTTCTGTATAGCTTGTGCCTATTCAGGACAGTATCACTACACTCCTGTATTAAGATTATGATTATAATTATATGACACATCAGATGATAGCTGACTTTCTTGTATACCCGTATATTAAACAGAATATTCAAAAACTTAGCAAGATTATTGACATATCACAAAACCCTTTAGGGACCTCAGGTAATACAATGTGATTGACACGGTATGAGAAATTAATCTAGTACATTTCTTGATTTTTTTTTCTGTTTTTACTATATTGCTGTTGACTGCACATTCTGTTCTCACTGCTGGTGAAGAAAAGACCATTATTTCTGTCTCAAGTAGTTTTATATGGCTTTAAGAAATCTTTTAGACACAGTAGCCACACATTTACATTGGAATATTTTTCAAGTGTGTTCTGCAGATGGAGAAGAAAGTTTCTAGCGAGACACACTACTTGTGTCCTATTACAGAACATGTAAATGGTGATTCATATGACCTTCCCTGAGTAACAACTGCCCAAACAAGATTTGTATGATACATACTATGTGTTCCAACAGCTAACCCTAAGGAAAATTTAAGGGTTATGAAATGAATCTTCCCCAGTTAAAAAAAAAAAAAAAAAAAAAAAAAAAAAAGTTTTAATTTTTAAATTTTTTTGTATGTTCAAGATTTTCTGTGTGACATCACTAATCTTCTGGTGACACTACATCTTCTGGTGACACTACATTCCAGTTCATTCAGGAAAATAAAATTTAAAGGAGCAACAAGAGAAGAGAGGGAAAAATAATCACTGAGAAACTGAGGACAAACACATGACACAGCGGAGAAATAAAGATATAAGTACCAGGGAACATAACCCAGACATGATACTCCCTCTTAAAAAGCTGTTATACTTAAGCCTAATATGCAGGCTATTTGAATATCAAGACCATGAAAAATTTTAGAGATAAAAAAGTCAATAACACAAGAATCTTAAACGGCACAGGGCTACCATAATTCTGACCCAAAGACAATTTGGGCAGCCATTTTCCTATCAGTATTCAAACCCCAAAGAGTTCCCTATGAATAGGTGTACAGTACAGGTGTGCTGACCTTGGTCAGCCAGGTGCTATAATTTCCCTCTCTCACATGCATGTTTGGAGAAACATTAGCTCAGCGTCATGTCACTTGTTCAGATGTCTGCCACACAGAGACTTAGCAATTAGACTTCCTTTGTGCAGGAAGCTTTAATGCCGTCTTAGTATCTCAGAAAACCAATGCACTAAGATTTTATCAGTGTTTGACACAGCACTGATTTATCCTTCAATGACAAAGGTAGCTGTATTTAAGATTTAGTATCATGTAATTAAGACTATAATTCCATTAAAAAAAAGCAAATACTTTTTATGGACCCACCTGACCAAGTGGGGCAAAAGCATCCTTGCCAACAGGCTGATCAATTTGGTAAGGAGGAATTTAAACTAGGAAAGACAGGAGAGGGAGGTGATGACCAACAATCAAATGAAAAAGCAGTGGGCCAGGCTGGCAAGAAAAGCACTATGGTCAGTGTAGAAAACCTATACTAAATGTGGTTTTGTCTCGATATTGCTGCCATGACACCATTTCCAGGCATTGAATGGTCCTGCCGTGAAAAAAACCAAAAACATCGTCTCCACAGTTTGGAGGTAAAAAACCTTGTGTGCCTGTGCAGGGGCTAAAGGAGCGGAAAGCGCAGAAGGTGGTTTCTAGGGGGACTGTACGTCTGGCACGAACCGCACGTACACACTCGCGAACTACACGTGCGCGGGGAACCCCTATAAAAGGACCACGCGCTCTCTGGTGGGGGGTGGCTTCCTCATCTCTCCTTCTCCCTGCCTCGTGTCTCTCCTGGACCCCAGCTTCGATGAAGATTGCAACAATTGAAGACCTCAGACAGAGCCAGCGGAATATCATCGGACTTGGAGGGGTGATAGCTAGTTTCTTCTCTTCTTTCCCAGCTTTCTCTGTCTTTTTCCCCTTGTCCCTCTCCCCTTTCCCCTTTGTCTTCCCTTCAACTTTCCCCACCTTTTCCCCCCTGTTTGTTGAAAATAAAATTAAAAGGTTGTATGACATTTGACCGGTTTTAGCATTTTAATCTCGCCCTCAGGATCGTAGGAAAACCCTCCCGATATTGGATCAGGACAGGCAGAAGAAACCTTTTGATAACACACAGAGATGAAAGGAGGTCACTTCAAACACATGTACATAAAGACATAAACATCTACAGACAGTATCATGGGAAAAGCTCTTACACTTTTTCTGGGAAATTAGCATGACTGGATGCCCCTTGAAAGAGCCTGCACTTATGCAGGCAGCACAGAACACACAAACCAGAGGAACTTGAGGTCTGCATACAGTTGCAGGGTTATGACCTCAATGGGATCACAGCTACACGGTGGGACAACTTACATGCTTGGAGTGCTACCATGAAGGACACCGGCTCCTTAGGAAGGATAGGCCACAAGGGCACAAGTTTCCGGAGTGCATTGATGCCCATTTCCTGACACATGTAATATAGAAGCCAATGTGGGGAGCTGCTCTACTAGACTTCATACTTACAAACAAGAAAGAACTGGTTGGGGATATATGGGTTGGGAGTAGCCTTGGCTGCAGTGATAATGAGATGCTGGAGATCAGGATCCTGAGAGGAAGAAATAAGGCAAACAAGATCACAACCCTGGGCTTTAGGAGAGCAGATTTTGGCCTATCCAGGCACTTGCTTTGAAGAATTCTCTGGGAGACTGTCCTAGAGAAAAGAGGCTACTAGGAGAGCTGGTTGTTTTTTAAGGATCACCTCCTCCAAGCTCAACAATAGCCCATCCCAATGAGCAGGAAATCAAGTCAAGCTGGCAGAGGGCTTGCATGAATGAACAAGGAGGTCCTGACAAAAATCAGATGTAAAAATGAAGGGTACAGGAGGTGAAAGCAGGGACAGGTGACCTAGGAGGTGTATAGATGTCTTCTGAATGTTCAGGGTTAGGAAAGCTGAAGTTCTTCTGGAGCTGAATCTAGCAAGGGACACGTAGGGCAACGAGAAGGGTTTTGTTGTGTACACCAGTGGCCAAAGGAAGACTAGGGAAAATGTGGCCCCTGCTGCTGGATAGGACAGAGGGGCTGGTGAAAGGAAAGGAAAAGGCCAATGTACTCAGCACTGTCTTTATGTCACTCTTTACCGGCAAGACTGGCCCTCAGCAATCCCAGTCCCCCGAGACCAGTAGGAAAGTCCAGACCAAGTAGGACTTAACCTTGATGAAGAACAGTCAGGTCAGGGAAAAATTTAAACATTCACAAGTTCTGTTCACAGCTTGGCAGAAGAGGTGCTTCTCCGTTGATCCTCACACAGCATTGTGCCCTTGTGACAAAGGAGGCTAACAGCCTCCCAGGTGGTATTAAGAGCAGTGTTGCAGGGAGCAGGTTGAGGCAGGTGATCCTTCCCTTCTTCTCAGCTCTGGTGGGACATATCTGGAACACTGTGTCCAGGTCTGGACTACCCTGCACAAGAGACATGTGGACATAAAAGAGCGAGTCCAGCAAAGGGCCACTAAGATGACTAAGGGATTGGAGCATCTCACATAAAAAGAAAAGTTGAGAGAGCTGGGACTGTTCAGCCTGGAGAAGAGAAGTCTCAGAGAAAATCTAATGGGATTGTTTAGTCTGCAGAAAAGGAGTCTGAGGGGAGACCTTATTGCTCTCTACAACTAGCTGAAAGGGGGTTGTAGTGAGGTGGATGTTGGTCTCTGAAGTAACAACGGATAGGCCTCAAATTACACTAGGAGACATTTAGATTGGATATTAAGGAAAAATTGTTCATCGAGAGGATCATCAAGCACTGGCACAGGCTGCCCAGGGAAGTGGTTGAGTCACCATCCCTGGAGGGATTTAAAAGATGTGCAGATGCGGAGCTTAGGGACATGGTTTAGTGGTGGACTTGGCAGTGTTAGGTTAAGGGTTGGACTCGATGACCTTAAGTGCCTTTTCCACCCTAAACAATTCTATGATTCTATTCTTCTTTGGCAGATGAACTACTTTTCCCCCACTTATCTCACCTGACCTTTGGTTCTCCTTAATCTTGCTCGTTACCTCCTGTCCCATCTTTAAAAGCAATGTTATGCACTCCTGCTCTTACCACCTTTCATTCTGCTCAGTGATGATGAGAAGTAACTTTCAGCTTTCCCTTTCACAAGCATAGCATCACCTTCCTGCCTCTTAAACTAAAAGAAATTATGCAATGAATAGCCTGCTTGATGACACCAAGATTCTTTGGGAAAGCAAGTAAAAGTCATCACCTGCCAATTGCCTTTTGAGACCAAATGAGATCCCATAAGTTTTCCATTGTGTTTCTCCATCTTTCTTTTCTCAGTTCTATCAGAATTAGAAAGCTCTTTTAACAACTTCATGCTCCTGTTCTCAATGAGGACTTATATCCTAGAACCTACAGAATCAGACTAAACAAGGTTCCTTCAGCAGTTATTGAGATCACCAGGCCTGTTTCATACTTGCACATACGACAAGTTTGGACCTGTACCATACTTACACCAACTACATGTCTGGCACATCACACATGTGATCCCACTACCTTCTACTTACCAAAATCATCAATTGCAGAGGACAACTGCATTGTCTTAACTAAAATCCCAGCTTGGCTGGGATGTCCTGGACTATGCAAAGAGAATCAAGTAATTAAGGGAACTCATGCTTAATGAATCTTAAACTTACATAGATTTCTGAAACACACACGGGGTGCCTACTTGCGTGGTATTGGTGATAAGGCAGGCTATACTTTACATGCAGATAATGTTATCTCACTTGTTAAAAAAAGTTCATCCCATATTCTTCTTTTCCTTTCATTGTTCATCCATCAGCGATGTAGAAAATTCTACATCAGGTGTACAGCTATTTATGATGCCGATAGTAGAGAAACCACAATCACTTGCTGCTTGCTATTTCAATCCTTTCTGGTTTTCCACAAAGATTTAAGGGAACTTCCTTTATTTTCCTACATGCCACAGCCAGCTTTTCATAGTGCAAAGTTAACATGTCTCTTTTCTACTTGGCTTTTTGTAGACAGTTATTGTAAAAAAGCTGTGAAGTGGATCTGTCTGGATCAAAATAACATAAAATAAGTTCTATTGCTCTAAATTTTACCCATTGCCTGATGAAGACTCATCAGGCTACATTATCATTGCACCCTTCTTTGCATGTGCTCTACAGAGAGAGCACAGCTTTCAAAATTTGGCATCATGATTTGCAACATTCACTAGATAATCATTCTACTTCTCTGAGTCTGTATAATAATCCATTATGCTACTTCCATATTTCCTCTTTTCCATTATATCTCCTCACACAATAGAAAATTCTTTGAGTTGCATGTGCATGAGGTCTAATCTTCCACTAGGCAGAAAGCCCTGAAAACATTTTACATGTCAGCCTGCAAAATTTTCTCTTGGGGGTAAAAGGCGTTTTACAACCGGATCACATATTATGTAGCACAATGTAAAATATGAAATGAAATGCTGTTAGAATTCAATTTACTGGCAATATTGGCCATGAATAACAATCACAAAACTGTTTACCAACATTAGCGTTGAATTTCCACATATAAGCCACAAGGCTGGACTAATGGTGTATCTTACACGTCGATGTAACATGTTAGCATATATGAGCTTAATTTAACATTTTATTTGTCTGTCATCCTATTGAACATTAAGATTGCTCTCTGGAACCACACCTGTGAGGTTTAATATGTTTCTTATCAAGCACTTATTGAAGTTTATGGACCTTTTCTCCCTGGTTTTTGTCCCTGTGTTGGAATTCATTCGACTCATGTAATAATGTTTATATTATATTTATGTTAGAAACTTGCAATTTCAAGAACTTAGATATTTCTCATGATTTTGGAGGAAAGCTTAACAATGAAACTCTCATCAGCTAAAAAAATTGCAAGTGCTAACCAGAGGAGGTTGATTTATTTATTTTTCCTAAGCAACTGGAGCAGACAATACTTCAAATATATTATATATAGTTAGCATTACTTCTCACTTATTCAGCACTATTCTGAATAATTCCT
>KL289571.1:10422-25240 GCA_000699545.1 Podiceps cristatus
GCTGTATGGTAATAGGATGCCAGTTCCTTTCTGCAGCATTAAGGTTTTTCTCTTCCTTTAATCTCCTCTGAAAAAATCTCTCTCCTCTCTCCTTATCTCTCTTAAATAATAAATAATAGATGTCAAGGGAGAAATACACTCCATAAGGTACGATAAATAAAGTTAACAGGAAAAGTTTTGGGTTTGTTGTTCAGTGTTTTGTTGTTGTTTTTAAGTAAAAGAAGCCTGTCTTTGATAATTAATGGCTTCTATGATCACAAAGTTAGTACATTCTTCTCTTATTAAAACAAATAACTTCAGTTTTCAGGCTTTATGGTTCAAGTAAAACATTTTTCTAACAACAAGTGAAGTACATACAGTGCAAAACATCCATCAACAGCACCATTCATGGCCATAGAACCAACTTTTCCACCACTGTACAAAAGAAATGGTAATTGTCTTTCTGTATCGATAAGAACACACTGAGACACATTTTAGGGTAAAAGGGAGTCTATTTTATATTTTGTCTCATCATCTGATGATCCAAAGTACCACTGTTTCTAGGAATTCTTGCAGTCTTCCCTGCTGGAAACACCCTGCTTAGCAGATATATAGGCTAAATAAATGAAAGAGTGCTAACTTGCAAAGTCTTGCACTGACTTACTAAGAAAAATTTCAGTTCTGAGTAAAGAGAACAGTTGACTGAAAGTGAAAAGGGGAAACAAAATCTTGTACATGAAAAAAACTTCAATTTATGTAAACACATGCAGCCTGACCATGATAGAACAGTGCAGAACTAAACATATAGTAGGTAGAAACCAAGCACGTATGCTTGATGGTTTAGATTTTTTCAGTGCAGAAGCCTTTTGAAGAAATAATTATAAGGTAGTTACGTTCATGATCGTTTGTTAAGTAAGCTAAAAAACTATAGAAAAAATATATTAAATATAGGAAAGTATTTGGAGAGCGTAGTTTGGCCCATTCCCCACTTCTAATTGTGAAATATTGACTTGAGAACTCCCACCACCTGTGCAGAGCTGGGCTTGAAAAATGAAGTAGGAACGTGTCAGCATATTTATTGGCATAAATAATTTTCAGTATCATGAATTGTGAAGAGTGTTCACATTGAATTATCTAAAGCTTGGACTATAGTTTTGTTTCTATAATGAGTGCTGTTTTCTCATGGGTCAATAATCTTGACAAACTAGTTAGCCGGAATGGCTTTCTTACAAAGCAATAAACAACAAATAACACTTCCTCAGCCAACTCTAAAAAAATAGCAGCAAAAGAGGTAATTTTTGGCATGTTTATTGAAAACTTGTCCTCTTCCAAGCTGACTTCATTATTTTGAAGCCAGAATAATTACTACTTATAGTACCTACAGGAAAAATACCGGGAGCAAAATCAGCTCAGTGGGACATCTGGTCTTCTTTAATAGCATTCATAATTTAAAGAAGTGAGTTTATAGGTATAGCACCTAACCCTTCCCAGTCCCCAACTATACATTTGAATATGTGGTTTATTGGGCAATAGGAATATTTTTATTTAGCCACTGAGATTTTAATTGTGCCTCCACAGTTTCTATTGCTCTGTCTAGCAAATTTAAGGGACTTTGTGTTACTAAAAAAAAATCAGATTTTATAAATAGTTAAAAATCTTTGGATTTTGGTAGTACAAGACCATGTATATTTAGCAGTTAGTGTAGGTGAAAAAGAGAAGAATTGGCAAATCTGAGTAAGTGGGTTGAGAAGTTACTACCCACACTGTATGGATTTTATAGGCTATTTCAACCAGCTCCAGTCTGACTCAAGGGACCAAATGCCCACCGATGGCTGATGTGCATTGAACACGCTCCTGGAGAGCATCTGTAATTTAGTTTTGTCTGAGAGAAGCACTGAGAGAATCTCCAGAACATCAACCGAAGCACAGCAAGCAAAGACAATTGGGCTATTTACTTAAAAAAACACAGTTCTGTTCCAAAGTAAAACATTAATGTTTGTCACACGAACACACGATCAGATATATCAGTCTTTTTCATATGGCAGAATTACACATCAATATTCATCTGATAACAAGCAGGTTTGCTCAAGGATAACAATCATGATAATAATTTTAAGAAACATAAAACTACAGGGAACGTTACCCTAGGGGAAGTAAACTTTCAAGATGTAATCAGAAAACAAAATGGTTTTACCCATCGTAGGAAGTAGCTATTCTTGAAAGCCATAGACAGCTAGTCCTCTTTATCAGATAGATATTAATTAGCTCACTCGCAGAGTTTTAAAATGCTACAGTTTGTTTGCAGTTATGGATTACTTTAGTACTCATACAAGTTTAACTTTTTCCCAGAGAGGAAATTCCCTGTGTCCTGATTGCGTTAACATTTTATCCAAGGTTTCAGTTTTTACTTCTGATAGAAAACAGTCTCACCAACCTGTTACATGTCAGTGCTTTTTGAAACCTGGGCTACAAGTCCGCTTTGCTTCATTCCTCAGTGTACAGGTAAAGCAGAGCAACCACTGAGCAAAGGCGAGATGACTTATGTCTTGCTGTCAGTGATTTTGACAAGACTTTCACCTTGAATTCACCACATATTAAAGTTGCATTATAATGGCCTACTAGGTAGAACATTGATGAATTTTTCTTCAGCTAAGGAAAATAAGAGACGGAACACTCAATGATATCCATTAAGAGAGTTACATGTTAATACTTCTGCACAGGTAAGTAAGGCTAACCGGGAACAGAGGCCACCCTAATGTAAATGGGGGACTTCAGAGCTCGGGTGCACCATGGGGACGGGCAGGCATAGGATTGCATGGCACTAACAGAGGGAATTGGACAGCCTCTATTAAATCTATGGCTGAACCAGGAGCCTCACAGTTAGCATTAAACTCCATGTCTTGGGAGAATTTTCCATGATGGATGGAGCTATATACACACTGATTACTGAGAACAGCCAATAGAAGATGTCTAAAGGGCTAGAAAATGGCATTAAAATAAAATGCTCATTAGTTGCAGATATTTAATTTACACATTTTTTATTAGAAATTAAAAAGATTTATTTGCAGACTTAAAAGTCTGAGGGGAGGGAAGGGGGCAGAAGGAGTAGAATGAGTGTGTAGTAATTTGCCTGTCTTCTAGAAGATGCCAAACTAAATTCCAATTTCAAAGCACGTATTGTTTTGGACTCCAAGAATGTTCTGAGCTTCAAAGGTGAAATTCTGTCTGCTGCAAAATGAATGGATTTTGTTGTTGTTTTGATGAGAACACTGAAATCAGTACAAATACTTGTTTATAATTATTCTCAGAACCCAAAACTATTAAAGTAGCTCTTATTCAGCAAAACAAGTATGCACTTTAATGTCTAGTAAGATGTTTTCCTGAATATAGTTTGAAAGTGTAGCTCATATGACGCACACAAAATGCATTTTCATGAAATTACATACCCTTCTCAATGCTAAAACCTCTGGTTCTAATCCGTAAATCAGAATCTATTGCACAGTACTGCAGATAGGGAAGGAAATACGTAAACACGTACTTGAATGGAACACTTCCATAAATTCTTGTCCCAAAAACTGCTTTGCAGCTTCCTGAAGTGTGCTAAACTATGACTAGTGTTGTTCTTTTTAATACTGAAGAAAAAAATGGTAGCTCCATGGCATTACATCCTCACTAACGCACACAGAATGCGTCCTGCAGAAGGAGGTAAGGCAGGATAGGATACGGTTGAACGATCTGTACTCAGAAATGGCTCTGAAAATTATTTTGAAATTAACAACGGTTACACATTTTTCCAGTTTTACATAGCCAGGGGACACTGAAGGTTTAAATCAGATATTAGGGGGAAGTTTTTTACAGAGAGAGTGGTGAGGGGCTGGAACAGGCTGCCCAGAGAGGTGGTGGATGCCCCGTGCCTGGAGGTGTTCAAGGCCAGGTTGGACGGGGCCCTGGGCAACCTCGTGTAGGTCCAGGCCTGGAGGTTGGTGTCCCTGCCTGTGGCAGGGGGGTTGGAACTCTGTGATCCTTGGGGTCCCTTCCAACCCAGACCTTTCTATGATTCTGATTCTATGACTTCTTCCAAACTGAATGTACCCGTTGGAAAAGCAGCGTTCATAGCAGGGAAAGGCCGCGCAGCCAGCGAGCTCAGCCTGCTGAAGCGTTCCCGTCACCACGTAGTGGCAGTTGTCAGGGGTTTAGGTAGCTCATGCGTCGGTGCAGTATCTTGATTATCACGTAGGCACCAGACCATCAGGCGTTTTCTACTCGTGTTGCACTCGTTTAAGCACATCACTTCAACATTTGGCCAGCGTTTTAATGCAGGATCTAATTATCATTTATGCAAATGATAGCTTCATAATATTTGTAAAAAGCTAAAATTCATCTTTCCTGGCAGTTTGCTGCCCCTTTCTTAGACTCTTTCGCATAACTTTGGGAGCTAGACAGACACCTATCTACAATATTAAATATAGATTAAGTATTCACATTCTTATATTATTTCCCATATTTTGCAGAATAAATGAATTAATTGCACACAATTATTACTGTAGTGTCCTTTTTTTCCAGTTTATGTCAGCCTTATAGTCTCACAGAGGATGCTGTGAAACACTGCTTAAAGTATAAACTGCTCCCATGGTGAAATACCTTTGCAACTATGGTTAAGAAACAAAATCTGTCCAATAGTATTGTTCCAGTGTTTCGTGTACCATCTTTCCAACCCATTCATTTTTTTTCTCTGCCTCTTTTTACTTTCCCTATTTAACTATTTCCTTACTTACCCTATTTACTTTACTTTCCCTATTTCCCTATTTTTACTCCCCCTATTTCCCTATTGGTGTAGAAAGAATAAAAGCTTTTATTACAAGGTAATCTATGGTAATAACAAGTTCTCATAAACAAACACATACCGCTCTAGTAAATGCCATTTGTTAAAGATATTGTGTAATAGCAAAATCACTGGACTTCACTAAACATGTATTATTCATATATTAGTATTAGTATTAGTATATTAGTATATTAGTATATTAGTATATTAGTATTAGTAGGATATTAGTATTTGTTGTTCTGATATACTACTACTTTTCCTTTTCAATTATAATAAATACATGCTGATAGATTGACCTATTAACCGTTCATTTTGCTTGAGAGTGCAAGAAAATAAGTTTTTAATATTTGAGTAAGAACACAGGCATTGTCATACCAATCGTGCCCATGAGCCTTTAGAACAGACAAAATCCAAAATCCATCCCATCTACCATAGTTCTCTAAAACTTCTGCTTCCCATATATATAGTCCAATATATTCTCTTTTCTTCAGCTCATTCTTGACATTCCTTACTATTTTGGTGTTTTACTGATTCCAAGGGAAGGATCCTCTTCACTCCTCTGAGGAAACCTGGTTCAAGTTTTCCCACTTGCCAAAAAGCCTGTATCTCAATTTTTTGGAGCAATTTTAACATCTTACTCCATAAAAGAATTCTTCCCTTTGCATAACTATTTTTTTTTTTTCACCAGACTCTGCCTTCTCCTTTTCCTCTTTTGTGTTGTTTTAGTGGGGGTTTTTTGTTGTTTGCAGCTGAAAGAAGCCTCACTCTTTCTTCATTTTCTTGGAAGGACGTGATACTCGGGGAAAAGCGTTGATAGACGAAGTCTCCATGCTGTTACAGGCAACAAGCCTTGAGGCTTTTGGCATTTATGGTTCAGTCCACCATGAACACAAAGGAGATGACTGTAAATTACTAGACGCAGCCATTCAGCAATTACAATACCATGATCCATGAAAAAGTGTCAGCTGGCAAAGCTATAGGAGTTTTTTTATGTTTTGCTTTTGGAAAGTCGGTAAATATACAAAAGCAAACAAAAAGTACATACACTTATTTGTACACAGAGGAGGAAAAAAAATAAACCAACAACAGCAACAAAAAAGAAAAGCAAAGCACAACCACCTTATCTGCAAATACACGTCTACTGAAGACTAACATATGTTCTTCAAAGGACATAATGAAACACATAATGGACTAAAAACCAATAAGGACATTATGTATTGCGCTAATACAAGTCCCTGTGGATTGCCAAAAATACTGATATAATGCAAAATCCTGCTAGCAGTTCATGATTAGGAAAAAGGTGATCGTAACTAGACAGTGCAATTGGCTATTATTGAGCAACAATCGATGCCATTTGGCCAACATCACAGCAGGCCATTGCAATAAACAGTGTCTTTTATCAACACTTCAGTTATAGCAGCATGACATACAGGGATGCTTATGAGACATAAGCATTTTTAGAATGAATTTCTGCAGACTCTGCCAGGAAGTGGCACTACACAACAATTTCAGGCTCATATTCTTTTTTTAGAAGCTGCTAGTTTGGGAGGAGGTACATTTGCAGCCATGTTTCCTCCACCTGCTTTATGTGTATTGTTGGATAAATACAGTTTAGTCTGCTGTTCACCTTCTTGGAAATCCATTTAAGTTGTATTATCTCTTAGAAGGAATTTTTTTTGCAATACAACTTGCATGACTCTTCTTTGGGGACAGTGCAGGGGCTGAAAGCACAGTTTGGAAACTGAACGGTTTGGAAAGTTGAGGGTAGAAAGTGAGACAAGAGGAAGTAGCTATGATTTTTTTGAAAGGTATTTGGAGAAACCTGAGGCAAGTAACCTTGCTGGATACATGAAGTTAAGTGCAGGACATCGGCTGGTGTTGAAGGTAGTGATGCGTGAGAGAACAGATGTTTGCCATATTTGAAAGGATTGTATAATTCTTGTTCTCTGCTTCTACGATTTTGCTTAGCAGGAACAAGCTAATAGGGGGGAAAGGAGCATACCAAGTGTTAGGTCTTGCCAGGGCTCACTGGTTAAATGCAATTTTAACATATTATTTCAGTCCACATATTACCCAACAAGTTTGGTTAGACATCTTCAGTACAACGCCTTGATCAGTTACCCCTTTCTGAGAACATAATAGAAAAACACACTCTTCTATTCGCAGAACTGTAAGACAGGTTGTTTTAGAAACAGGCTCCCCTCTTGCACACCTCCAGATAGCTCTGGAAAATTGCAGAGAATTTCCTTTACTGACTGGACACAGATAGGTCCTCACAAGATAAATAGATGATAAAAGTTTGAATGTAAATAAGTCTTTTACCAAAGGCAGTTCAGACTAGACATTATCAAATAGGAATTATTAGTGGTTGAAACTGAGGGGATAGTTTTCTCTTTTATAATTTATTCTTAGCTTCCCCTGTTGCCAATAAACTGAACTTGTGTTGCTTCTATGGTACATTACTTTCTCACTATGCAAGGTGGGTAATGAACAGCCAAGATATTGCCCCCACCTGGTACTTTCTTTTTTGGCGCTTTCTTATTTCTGTTTAGAAAACTGGAAATTTTCTTTTATTTAGAGAAGGAAAGAGAGTTACATGTGGCATTGTTAAACAGTTGAGTTCGTCATTTCATTAAGTAACAGATTTTAAAACCAGGGGGACCATTCAGTCCCTCCAGTGATCATCCATTCTCACCTTCTACACGTCACAGGCCACAAACCCCCAGCCCGCAGTTCCTGCAGGTAGCCCAGCATCCCTGCAGTGCAGACCTGTTCTGCATCAGTGGCTCCCTAACTGAAGTTAAGGCTCGCATGAAGAAATTGGCAATACTCTATGCTTTGCCAAAGCTTCTCTTGTCATATATTACACAACTTTTTCACTGTCTTCCTAGAATTTAAAAACTTTATTAATTATGATGCTGTGCTTTATCTATGTCACTATGTTCAATTTTAAATATCCTACTGGGAACACCTCTGCTCCACCACAATTTATAAAGTTCTGAGATTGCTTGAATTTCCATGTGTTAGGTTATGTGATAAAAAGCTCATCTCTGCACACAACAGCAGGTGGGGGAACCCCAATATACTAATCAGAGAAAGCGAGTCCCTGTCCTGGCTCCTCCCAGGGCTGCCCCAGGAAAGCCTTCGCCCCATGGCCTCGGGGATGCCCACCACTGTGAGCTGACAGGAGGGGCTGTCCCAGAGCATGTTACAGGCTGCAGGGGGTTTCTGCCTGTGGGAGCACGAGATTCGTTGTGGGATACAGGGAAAGGGAGGTTTGGGAATTGCACAAGACTTATTATGGGATGCTTAGCTATTTCCCTGGGTGACAGGATTCTCTGTTTGGTGAGCAAGTGGGTGTACAGAGGTCTGAGTGCCAGCAACCACAGGCTCACCATGGGTCGTAAGGCCCCGTGTGTCTGTGGTACCAGCCACAGGCGTGAGTCAGGGGGTGTGGAAGTCTGTGTGCAGTCTCTTCGGATTATCAAGGCGGGCCAGCGGGCAAGGAGGTGAAGAGGCCTGGGAGCAGCTATGTGCATATGCCTCAGCGTGAGACAACTGGAGAAGCTGGCTACCAGAGAGCCAGGACAGCTGCTGGAGACAGCGTGGGTCTTGGGGTTAACTGTGAGACTCATTTCCATGTGTGTGTGTGCCTGTGCAGGAGACAACTGGGAAAGGCCGGATCCACAGCCAGCTACCGGATAGACTGAATTCCTAGGCCCAGCAACCGTACATGTTCAACACACATTGCATATATTTTTTTTTTCCCCTATTTGCAGACCTTGCTCCTGATCAGCCAGAGAGAGGAACAGGATGAGACTGTTGGTGTTTGTGTAAGTGCTGAACGTTTCTGCCTTTGCCATGTGTGAATTGCGTACATACCATGTGTGTACCCGTCAGAAATAGAGGTAAACTTGGGGGCATGGAGCTGTGACAGCCTCTATTCTGTAGAACTATGGGATTTGGCAGCCTCTAACACTATATAAATATCTATATAAATCTAAAAAACATATATGCATTTCTGCACACAAGTATGTACAATTTCACCTTTTTTTTTTTTTAATCATTCTACTATTACAGCTCAAAATCCAGCTTGCCTATTAGAAGACTACAAAATCACTGGTACAGAAGGCTCAAACATTGCTACCTATCCAAAGCCAGATGATATAAAGGAAGAAGCACAAGAGTGTATTTGAACTCTGGCCCTACTAGAGCTTGGATGGTTGGGTTGGAACATTGCATCAGGCCAATTGTCTCCTGGGCTGCCTCAAAAGGAGCGTGGCCAGCAGGTGGATTCTGCCCCTCTGCTCTGCTCTGGTGAGACCCCCCTGCAGTGCTGCCTCCTGCTCTGGGGCCTCAGCACAAGAAGGACATGGAGCTGTTGGAGCGGGGCCAGAGGAGGCTACAAGAATGACCCGAGGGCTGGAGCAGCTCTGCTGTGAGGACAGGCTGAGAGAGTTGGGCTTGTTCAGCCTGGAGCAGAGAAGGCTGCGGGGAGACCTTCTAGCGGCCGTCCAGTACCTGAAGGGGGCTGCAGGAAAGCTGGGGAGGGGCTTTTTAGAAGGGCATGTAGAAATAGGATGAGGGGAAATGGCTTTAAACTGGAAGGGGATAGATTTAGATTAGACATTAGGAAGGAATTTTTCACAATGAGGGTGGTGAGACGCTGGGACGGGCTGCCCAGGGAAGTGGTAGATGTCACGTCCCTGGCAGTGCTCAAGGCCCGGCTGGACGGGCTCTAAGCAACCTGGGCAAAGAGGTGTCCCTGCCCGTGGCAGGGGGGGGGGAACTAGATGATCCTTAAGGTACCTTCTAACCCAAACCATTCTATGATTCTATGATTCTATGATTCTAGTTTTGAAGCATTTAAATTCATATTATCGATATTGCACAGGATATCTATTGCAAGGCTGAAATCTTTTCTGAGTTATCTATAATCAACATCCTTGTTCATACAGTATAAATTCTGGACATAAAATGCTATTTTATACTTTGGGAACTTCTGTAAAAGCAGACCAGAAAGCTTTGTCCTCTTCTGTGTCTTCTCATTCCCTGTTCCACAGAATATTATTGTTCAAGTCAAAAGTAAACAGCAGTAAGAGAGACAGACTGTCCTGGTGACAGGGAAGGTGAGGCATTATTTGATAAATATGTGGTTTTTTAGACTTCCTATAATCTGAAAGTGTTCAGTAAACATCATTGCATAAAAGGAGATTTTTTTTTTTCCTTATCTTATTTTGGAAACTAACCCACAAAAAGGAGAAATTATATAATCAACCTGGTTCAATTTTATGATTTCTTGGGACTACTGAAATAATTTTTACATGGCACCTAATTAAATTTGTTCAACCTTAGTTTGGAAGAAAGCAGAAAATAATAAATTTGTCTTGTGCTGTTTCAGTATAAACCAAAATAGAAAGAAAAAATAAAAAAGTATCAACTAAGCAAAGGAACTTATTTCAAGAGGAAAACACTAAGGCTGACACCATAGTTTCAGTCACCTGAAATGAACAACATCTTCATTACCCAGAAAACATTTTACAAAAGAAAAAAAATACATAAAACATTTTTAGACCACAGATAGCTAAAAGGTAATGGCAAATACAAATAGCCAGCTGTCAATATGTTATTTTCATTAGGAATGAAAAATATTTCTGTCCTGTTATAAAGAAGCAGTTTCTAACACCTGTTAAATCAAAGACAGAGAAATCTACTGGCAAGATAAACAATATCAAATCTAAAGCAGTTTGTCAGAGGAAAATACTGTCATTTTCCAAAAACCATCATACAAAGTTCATATATTTATTTTCCACTTCTTTCCTGTTGTTTTTGTACACATATGCATTTGGGAGGGGAAGACAAAACAAACCACCACCAAACAACCCATCTGGAATAGTGTAAGGTGTAACCCAGGGACACTGATTAGAAAAAATGCTGAAATCCTTGGTAGCTAACAGTTTTTTGCATACACTATTAGTCTTATCCAAACTAAAGGTCTGAATGATACTAACCGGATAACGGTTCAACAAAATAGATTTCTAGTATTTTTTTAAACAAGAAGCAGGGGCTTGCCCAATGTCCAGTAAAACAGGAAATATATAATGTTGTTATAAGGGGTTGCCTGCTTCAAAAAACTAGAGATCTCTTGCTTTCACCTGGCCCTCTTACTTCCTTTAGCCCTAACATAGGAGCTGCATTTGTCCATACTGGCTCTGGTAGCAAATTACTGGCTAATAAGAAAAAATCAAGGAAA
The DNA here is from genome assembly GCA_000699545.1 of Podiceps cristatus. Lineage (NCBI taxonomy): Eukaryota > Metazoa > Chordata > Aves > Podicipediformes > Podicipedidae > Podiceps > Podiceps cristatus. The sequence continues at coordinate 21,477 of KL289571.1, forward strand.
ATGGGCTTCTGGAAGAGTTTTGGCAATCTTTTGGAAATGATGCAGCTCTTTTGATCCAGGCCAATGATTATCAATCTGTATTTTGAAATGCCTTCCCCTCTTTCAAAAAAACAAGGCATACATACTGTTTTCTGGGACCACTTTCCCTCATCCAAGAGGAACTGTCTGATGGCAGGAAGGAGGGAAGAAGGCAATACCCTGGAGAGTATGACAGAGAGTATTCTGCCAAGGAATACCAGGGCTGAAGTGGAGAGACACTGGAAATGCAATAGCTCAATCAAGACTCAGAGGGACTCAAACTTTCAAAGCCTGCAAAAGCCCTTCACAGCCCAAAGGGCTTTCACGCTCCTATGCCAGCATCTTAACCTATACCACTCCTATACCACTACCTCAGCAATATCTCTGGCCACATGTTTCCTTTTCCCCACAAGTGGACCCTTTTACTTTTCTAAATCCCTAAGGACCATTCAGCTATCATCAGAACCATTGATACAAGCAAATATGACTGACTTCCTTTTTTATTTTAAATACATTTTGTATTCAAAAGATGTTATTCAGTGCTTCATTTTGTATGAGAGAGCTCTCTAAGATCATTACATTCATGCCCTCATATAAATCTCATCTCCCTTTGGTTGTAGCTTTTTTTGCTAGAAGATAGAGTAACTAAGCATTTGCACACGAAAGTCTCTCTCTGCAATGCTATTTAAGACAAGTCAGTCATGCAGGTAAAGGAGTCGTTAAGTTAAATGGCAGTAAAGGGAGACAGGAAAAAAAAATATAACTATGAAGGCTTAAGCCTTATTAATCTACCGCTGGCTCAGCTAATTGTTAGAAGGAAGGCGTTTTGCTTTTGTACACATGCAAGACTTGTTCAATATACTTAGAAGTACAAGAAGGAAAAACATCACTGACAGTATCCTAGCAGAATAAGGGTAGAAAAAGTAAATCCTTGATGCTCTAGTTAACAGGCCATTTGTAGTGGTGAGTTAAACAGAATCTCATGTCAGTTCAACAAACTTGTAGACAATTGCTTCTACTCTCTAGGTGATGATCTTCATAAGATATGCCTTGGAGAATCTTCCCTTATGGGACATCTATCTGTTCCCAAGCACTTTATGTTTCAGGTACGTACTGTTCACTCAGACACTGCACTCCCCCAGGAAAGCCAATTATATGAACTGCTTGTAGAGAAAATGACATATCCCACTGGCTATAACTAATGACGGCGTGGTTCGTCAAAGCAGGAAATATCGAACAGCCTAGAAAGAGTTTTATGGGAAAGCTTCAGAAAAATAACTCTGGGGAAAACAAAAAGCACAAAGGCAACCTGATTTCCTTGTAGAGTTGATGTATTTTACTTCAGTCAATGAGAGGGCTTGTTGTGTAGATTACATAACCTGATATGACAAATTCATTATTTGGAATAATGTTTCCTGACACAACTATGAAGGAAATATTTTTCAGACAATACGATGTGACCCATGCCTGGATTCTGGGCTTATTGGACACCACCCACAAAAACATTTTACTAGCTGAACTACTCTACTATTAATATAACTCCTTTATATCTTACCTGAAAACAAGTTATCATTATTATTATTAAAAATATTCATATATTTATTTGAAAACTTTTTATATAAAGCCTCTCATGTGTCTTCTTTTCATTTATATACATACATCTCCTGACTGGTTTATATCTTGGGTTTATTTTTTATAACTTTCCCGGATGTTTCTCAGTCATTGGACAGCTTATTCTATAAATTTGACAGATGTCTGTGCACACAAGAAAAAAAATCAGATGTGTCATTTCTTCAACAGCTATTATCTATACATTGCCTTTCAGGGTTCTCTCATTCAATTTCCAATAGTTTGTTTTTATTGTTTGAATGACTTCCTTCCTCTGAGTACATTGTAACATTGGCCTTTACTTTCCAAAGCATTTCCAAGACTGATTTAAAGTGTGCTACAACCAGTACCTCTCTCCCCTTCACCTGATAATTCATCGTTCCTTTTGTTGACATCTCTTTTATAGGGCATTTTGGCATTTTAACTGCATTTTTCATCCCTATATAGACAGGGAAGAAAGACCGTTATAAGGAGTGGATGTCCCCATAGATCCTCTTGCTCCAAATTGGAAGGAGAAGTGGGACCAAAGGTGACAGCAACCCACTGGGACTTCCCAAGGGTTAGTGGATAATTTCTCTGTCCCTAGACCCTGATCCAGCCCTCCTGAGGGAGAGCTGATATTTTTTCTTTGGTGTGCACTGAAGACTCGGGGCACTTTGACCAACATTTCATGGAGGATGAAGGAAAAGGTAAGAGCAATCATGTACTCTCTGGGTCATCTAACTCTTTGCAATAACAGCTTAAGGCTGGTTGCACATGCATAGCTACCTTTCTTCCTGTACCAAGCAGACAAAAAAAGCGACCATAATAAGTAAAATACCAATAAAAGCAGTATCTGTTTCCCAAACTGTTAGAACTGGCACTTAAACTTTTGGGACTTAGCGGACTTCAGCAGAGGCCGCTTACAGACAGCAGCTAATGGATGCTCCCACTGCTTTAAGCAGCCCATGTGACTTACTAGGAAAGGAACAGCAGAACTGCCATATAACACAGTGGGTTTACTGAAAGAAGAAAAGCAGGTCACTATTATTTGAATATTTGGGTCTGAACTGTCACAGTCAGGAGACAAATAACTTTAATAGACTAACCTTACACACAGAAAGAACAGACCTGAAAGTCTGTGACCTGTCACTGCTATCAGTGAATATCTTAACCATGCTCTGGCTTAAAAAATAGAAAATTTAAGTATCAGTCCTTGCTGAACAAAGCAGCATTTCATTTATTCAGTATCTTATTAGAACTACATGAGCTTTTGACATGTTGTGTACATTAACCTTTATGCTGAAAGACCGAGTTAGTTTTACACAAGAGTAACCTTGTTATTACAACTGTTTGACTAAATTTCAACTTGGCTCATCTCTGTATGTGATTAAGGGTTTTTAACGTCTTCTGTTAAATGATTTTTATTTTGTCAATGATTTTAATACCTCTTTTCAAATAGTTGAGGATAAACATTTAGAAAGAGATGGACATGAAAGCTCACCACTAGTAAATCAGACTGTATTCTCAACTTCTGAAGCCACGTGAGCTCTCATAGTACATGATGACTAGCCTTCATTAAAATAGCAAATTCCAGAAAGGACGTGTATGAAGCCAAAAAAGTACAGAACCAGTAGCATCACTGGAGCTAATGGAAATATGTAAATTTTTGTGGACAATTTTAACCAGTGTAGAAAAAGAAATAATCAGAATTTTAACTGCTGCATTATTTATTGTAAATTAAGAACCTGAAAGTATCTACCAAAAGCATGAAGCTTCACATGAAAGCTACTAATCATCATTTCTTTTTAGTGTTAATAAATCTTATCTGAACTGAGCTGTCCTGGTTTCAGCCAGGATGGAGCTAGTTTTTGTCTGCAGCAGCTCCTGTATTTTGGAGTTGGTGTGTGAAACAAGGCGATAGCACGCTGCTGGTGTTCGCTGCTGCTGAGCGATCAAGGACATCTTGCAGTTTCCCAAGTTTTGCTGATATCCAGGTTCAGACACTTGGGAGGGCACAGCCAGAAGAGTTGATCTAAACTGGCCAAAGAGAGTGTTCCATGGCACAGACGGCATGGCCAGTATAAGTCAGGTTCAGCCATTGCCTTCACCCCTTTTTGCTTTTTCCCCTTTGCCTTTTTGCCCTTGCCCTTTCCCTC
>JMFS01137405.1:0-11321 GCA_000699545.1 Podiceps cristatus
TGTTTCCACAGGTGATTGCTGGGGCTGCCATGGTCCCCAGTCTGTTTGCATCCCCAAAGTCATGATAACTGCTCCAACCACAAGAGCATCCAATGCTGCTCCTCCCTGTGGGACACTGCGAGGAGGACACTTTGTGCCTCCCTCCTTGTGCTTCAATGGGCAGCCAGAGATCTTCCAGAGCTCCCCTGAGTGGGCACCCCTGACCCGTGGTGTCAGTTACTGGTGTGAGTAGGGGTCTCGACTACCAGCCACTGAGGTGGGTTCAGCGTGTGTCCCCCAAAACAGCTACTGGGTGCAACTGGGGTGCAGGAGGCCAGTGAGGGACACAGTGGGTCCCAGCCTATGTGCCTGGTGCTAGCTGCTGAGGGGTGAGTGTCTGTATCTTCCCCAAATTGGGTGTGCATATGTATTCACCAACAAATTTCAAGCTGGACCAGATGGCAAATAGAAAGACCTGGGATATCAGGTGGACAGAGGGTCTGTGCCGATAGCCAGGAGGACCTGTGAGTGTGCAGTGCCTCTGGGATCAGTGTGAGAGTGTTACATGTTTGCAGCGAGCACCAAGCCAGACAAGTTGTTGAGTAGAGAACCCATGGGGCAGGTAAGAGGGCTAGGGCAGGGCAGCCTAGAGGGCTAGGGACTGGGCAGCAGACAGGCTATGCTGGTGCTCAGGGGACCTGCAAATGTGCATGTCCTTGTGAACTTGGAGACTGTCGTACATGTGCGCACTCGCCTACACTAATCTCTGCCAGCCCCAGAGAAGGAGGGGGCATGTGCTTGTGTGTCTTGTGGGTCCAGTATGTAGGTGCTGCTGAAGGCAGCGCTGCACCTGTGGCAGTCTGTGTGACCAGCCGTGTCAGTGTCCTTTGGGACACATGCTCAGCTTTGCTACTGGTTGAACCTGCAAAGTAAAGCAGAAGCCATGACCCTCAGCCTGGGCAGAGACCCCAGGGCACCAGACGGGGCTCCAGCAGCCAAGCAGGAGGGACCCTTGGGTCCAAAGCTGTGGCAGGTGACAGCCGCTCTTAATATCCCTTAACATATAGGACATGTTGCTTTTTATTTTGCTCCATATTTTAAATTGCATTTATTTGAAAAGTACAGCATAGAGGTAGTTAGATTGTGAAACTTGAATTTTCCCTAACATTCTGCCCAAAGTTGTTTTCACATAATTGTTTTTCAGGCTGTAGATGACAGGATTTAGCATGGAGGTTAAAATGCTGTATTGGGTGGAAAACAGTTGATTTAGAATGAATGATGAGACTGAACTGGGTTTTGTATGGTGGAATGGAACAGTTGTGTATAGCAAAACCGCTATGATAAGGTGGAAGCTGCAAGTGGAGAAAGCTTTGTGCCTCCCCTTTGCAGACTGCATTTTCAGGGCAGTAGAGATTACATAGCTATAGGAGATGAGAGTGAGAAGAAAGGAGCTTGATCCAAAGATCACAGCAGAAGACAGAAGAACAAGTTTATTGAGGAAGGTTCTACCACAAGCTGCAGAGAGGGGGCAACTCATAGCTGAAATGCTTGATTTCTGTGTACTTGCAGAATTGCCCATTTAGCACATCTACAGTGTGTTTATAATGGAGTGTAAGAAAGACCACCATTGTCCATGCACCCCCACCAGCTGGCTACAGACAAGTTTGGTCATAACCTCTTGGTAGTGCAGTGGTTTACAGATGGCTACATATCGGTCATATGCTATTGCTGAGAGCATAAAAATTTCACTACCAGCTGAGAGAAGGATTAAGGACATCTGGATAATACAGACACTGAATTCAATCGTTTTCTGCTTCACTAGGAAAGTCACCAGCATATAAGGAAAAATGGTGGTGGCATAGCAGATGTCTGTGAGAGCTAAGTGAAAAAGGAAAAAGTACATAGGGTAGTGAAGGTGAGGATCATCATATTTCAAAACAGAGTAATGAAATAACTAACTGAAAACACAAAGAAGAGGAGGCTTTGAACGTGTGGGTAAGTCTCAAGAGAACAAACTCACTTGCACTTGTTAGGTTTTCCATTCACAGTGTTACCTGTAAAAGGAGTTAAAACAAATCATGTCAGCAAGTGGAATCAGGACATCCTAAAGTTGTACTAGCTGACTCACAGGTAACAGAGACAGCCAAACAACCAATGTTGTGCAGTATTCAATGTCAGGAGTGAGGGTGAGGTGCAGTCAATTTCAGTCCTAGCTGAGAAGCAGGGACCAATAAAAGTATGGAGTCAGGGTTAGATGTGAACTGTCTTCCCCACTGAGCTCAACAGGCATTTCCTCCTCCTCCTTCATGTCCTCTTACAAATGCCTTTCAAACTCCACAGAAGGGGATGGTCTGGAAAAGAAGTCCTTACAATCCTCTGGCTTGTCTATGACATGTTTTCTTCCCGACAAACAAGCTTAAATCCCAGAAGTGGCCATCACCAAACATGGGAAGACAACAGCAATTCCGCTGCACTAGTCTGTTCTCCGCACACATCACCTTAACCCTGAACTACACAATCAGTGCAAGATTGCCCCAGATCTTAGGAAGACTATTCTATGTGTTTCTGGTTTGACTCAGGGCTGAAATCTGATATATCCAGAGGCTGCGGCTGCAGAATACTCCCACAGGCTCCATGTTCCACACGTATAGACCTGAACATGTTTAAGATCTCCACTCCAAGCCAGGGGTAAGTGGAATTTGGGGAAATTATACATTCTGATGTTTAATGCCAGGAGGTTGAACACATAACAGATAATTGTATTTTAAAGCAGAGAAGTTCCAAGGAATGTTTCCTATACACATACACTTTGCTAAACAAAGTTTCCTGTTACACTCTCCAATACATCAATGGGGATTAAGCAGGAAAAGTAGTAGTCCAAGATATAATATTTTCCTCATTGTTATGTTGTTAGTCACATAACTGAGGAGAGGTGTCACAAGATGCACAAATGTACGATGCATCTCAACTCTATAGGTGTTTCCAACTCAGAAAGCAGTCTAAGCAAGCTATCTTGGCCAAGGATTGTGATGGACCATATTAACCTTGCCTTTGGTAGTTTGTAGAGTTGAGTCTCCAGTTTTCAGAGCCAAGTATCTCCATCCAGATTGCACCTTCAGAAGAAGCAGGTCTACACTATGAGCCAGTTCCCACATTTTTCCACCTCCAATCTTTGCTTTGGTTTGCCTCTCTAAAGATCCAGCTGGTTCACTCCTGAGTTCTGGCAGAATCAAGTCATGTTTTTGGCACTCAGGAATATTAGATGTGAGTGTGAGTTTGATCCCAGAGCTATCACAACACTATGAGAAGCTCAAAGACCTTCACTGTGTTGCATGATGTCCTGCCACACAGCAATGAATTCTTTTGGTTTAATCATTACCAACATCTTGGTTTCTTTCATTTAGGCACTTGAGTCTGGAAATGGGAAACTCATTGCTTCTCTGAAAATTTGTGTTATCAACGAGCTCTTTGGTAACAATTGGTGGGATATTGTCTCCCTGTTTGACTTATCTAAAAACTATTCACAAAAATTAAAGCTAGTTGCTTAGATCCGTCCGTTATTTTGTCAGGGAAATAGTAAAGGAATCTCTAGACATTTATACTGAACATATGAGAAATAAGTACACTTTTTATAACATTTTTCCCCTCTCCAAAAATACAACATAAAGCTTTCTTGAATTTCTCTCTCTCATCTCTGATCTACATCTCTTGTCTTTTTCATCCTCACTCTCAATCTCTGCATCTGTAAGTCAAACATTGCATTTAAAAACATGCAATACAGTTTACCCCGGGAAAAGACATGCTCCCCTGTGTTCCTCCTGGTGATGTACTGGGGAAGATTCTAGAAGACACATCTTCTTTTGCAACTCATTTCTTTTCATATTCCTGACTCTAAAATCTCAGCTTTGTTTTTGAAGCCTAAATATTTCCTGTCCACCTCTGGGACGATTCTCTCTTGTGTATGAAACTCTGAATATTTTGAGCCAGGTGCTAATAAACTTATTCCAAGATAGAAAAAATAATAGTAATAGGCTATTAGTTCGTTTCTTATGTTCCCAGTGTTGCACCTTATAACTCCTTTCATTAGCCATCCTGTTTTGAAGACTATTGTGTATCTCTGGCCTCCGTGATACTAGCGAAATGGGCTTAGTGATACTGGAAGCACAAACTGTCTACTAAGTAATGCTGAGACCAAGTGAAATAAATCATCATATCTTAGATATTTTGACTGAAATTAAGAGCTCAATTAAAAGCAGTGATCATTAGTATTACAAGCATCCCTCCCTCCCAAAATCACCTGAGTTAAGCTTCACATTCTGGATTCTTCTATTGCTTATCTCTTGTCTAAATGGTGGACTTTATTCCCCTAGTCTTTGGTGACTATGATGAAAATAATGGTTTGAATCTTAATGTCCTTATATAGTTCATATAGAAATATAGTGTCCATAGTCAGGATGTCTAAATAGGAACAGATGCATCCCATCTGAAAGAACTACCATGCCCCAGTAGTAGAAAGAGACGACATAGCTTCCCTTTTTTCTATACATCCTCTCTTCACTTTTTATTGATTTTTTGCCTAAACTTGACTTTCTGTAATTGTGTGTATTTTGACTAGTGTGCCAAAGAAAGCAGCTCTTAGTGATTTATCCCCTTTCAGCATCTTTGCAACTGTGGTGTGGCAAACATCCATGGGTTTACCACAGTTTTACAAAAGTCTAACTGAGACGACATGTCTGTGGTAGGACAAGTGGCTAATGTTGTTCTGTAGTCTTTGTCTCCTATTAAGCATGCTGCAAGGACGGATGTCCTATGTATCAGAAAAAAAGAATAAATAAAAAAAAAAAATAGAGTTTGTTTCATGGGAGTCCTAGCTAGGTGAAGAAACTTGGTACATGAGCACCCGTTCAACTGTGGTTTTCTCTGAAATTTGCCATTTCCATGTAGATCCTGTGATACTACTACTATGTGACCAAATAAATCAACACAATTCTCCATCATTCTATACTCACCTTTTATCTTTACTGTCAGCTTTAACCTGTTTCAAAAAGTTTTCCTTCATCTAGTTAAAGTTTAAGTAAATAGAAAAAAGTCTTGATTCCTTAATTAGAAGAACTAGCATTCCTACGTTAGAAGTATTCTTAAACATTACTTCATTGGATTTTGAATAAACTCTAGATAGACAAATGTTCAAATATGTAGGTGGATAGACAGAAGAGAGAAATGGGAGTTGATTTTGTTTTCCTTTAATGTGTTTATAGTCTCTCTTACCAAACACTGTCTCCCCTCAAGACCCCTTCACTCACACAGATGTCCACACGCACATGTGCACATGTGCATAGACACACACAGAGGCATCACCCCTAGAGACCCCCCATACTCTACGGTCTCTCTGACAGCTGGCTGTCACTCCTCTGGTCCCTGTGATAATCAGGTCTTCAACAGAAAAGGAGTTTATTTTCTGAGGGACTGAGAGAAGTCCTGCCAAGAAGGACTTGGGGATACTGGTGGATGAAAAGCTGGGCATGAGCAAGCAACGTGCGCTCACAGCCCAGAAAGACAACTGTATCCTGGGCTGCATCAAAAGAAGTGTGGCCAGCAGGTCAAGGGACATGATTCTTTGGTGAGACCCCACCTGGAGTTCTGTGTCCAGCTCTGGGGCCCTCAGCAGAAGAAAGACATGGATCTGCTGGAGAGGGTCCAGAGAAGGGCCACAAAAATGATCAGAGGGTTTCAGCACCTCTGCTATGAGAACAGGCTGAGAGAGTTGGGCTTGTTAAGCCCAGAGAGGGGAAGGCTCCAGGGAAATCTTACTGCGGCTTTTCAATACTTAAAGGGGGCCTATAAGAAAGATGGTGAAAAACTTTTTAGCAGGGCCTGCTGTGATAGGACAGGGGTAATGGTTCTAAACTAAAAGAGGGGAGTAATCTAGTAGACATAAGGAAGAAGCCTCATCCCTGGAAATGTTCAAGGTCAGGCTGGATCGGGCTCTGAGCAACCTGACCTCGTGAAAGATATCCCTGCCCTTGGCAAGCCATTGGAACTAGGTGATCTTTGAAGGTCCCTTCCAACCCAAACCATTCTATGATTCTAATTCTGGAGTGGAGTGGCTAGATAGGGTAAAATGAATCTTTGTTAGAACTGAATCTGAAGACATAATTTGTACCAGGCTTTTTCCTAAAACAGCACCTCAGGATTATAATGATCTAGGGCAGAGAGACATCTTCAGATGGAAATACTGTTTCTATGTGGGTTTAAATAATGTTCCTACTCATTGCAAGGGGGTTGGACTAGATGACCTTTAAAGGTCCCTTCCAACCCAAACTATTCCATGATTCTGTGGTTCTATGTGAGATAACTTTCTATGCTCCCATTACTGCAAGGGAAGAAAAGTGACACATCTGAGGCACAGCTCATTTCACCTATATCAGAAAGCTACTTTAGGTTGTGGTCTCACTGCTAAGATTGAGTACAGGATTCAATATGTGTGTGTTTCCTTCTTTTACTGCAGCCTGCACCGCTTGTTTTAATAGCACATAAATGACTAATCTCTTCAAGGATCCCTTCTGGCCCATTTCCAAATAAGATTCAAATATATTCTTCTGGTATTATACCTCAAAGCTTTCTGCTTTCATGCCACACTTCTTTTTGCATAGCACACATCCACAATATCAAACCTGGACAGAAGAATATTGATCACTGACAGAGCGTCGGTAGTCACCAGAGCAGCTCTGTGCTGATGGGTTTGAGAAGCACCACTCAAAAGTAAAATATGGATAGTGTCCTATGTTAAGACCCAAAATGAGAAACATTATGGTCATTTAGACCATGGAGAAAACACTCATATACATGGCATGCACAGGCTAATAGGTCCTCTGAGTGAACAGACATGAAAAGCTTTGGGACAGTACTGAGGCAAGGATTGCTCCAAGGGATAAGCAGTACATGTGTGGTGATACATGGCAAGCTATGGACTTCTGTATGGACTCAAAAACACTCTGCCTTACTTGGCCAAAGAACAGACATTGCTGCTGTGTAAAGATAAGTGATTGAGAAGAAACGGGAATTAGATTAGTCTCAACCTAGCATCATGTGATATAGCATTATCTGAGCAAGCCAATTGAGGTTCATTTTACTGTTAGTTCAGAAAATGGACAGTTCAGGGATCCCATTTTTCTAGCTGAATACAGATTCTACTTGTAAATAAAATGCATCATGGTTTGGATTTTGTGATGTTGTCTAGATCTCCACAATTTATGAACAAAACTTAAAATAACTAACTATGATGTACGTTAAACTGGATAAACCCCATACAAATGACAGCCCTACATGATCAAGTCTAAAGCAAATAGCTTTTACTCTATTTCAGTACAGTTTATCTCTTTGTAGATGACAGTGCTGAAGAGAGGTTTTGGTGGTACCTAAACTCATTCTCAGTCATTTTATCCTGTCTATGTTTTTAAATATTACTGGGCCATCAGTCCTTGTCTTCCTATAGGTTTCAGTCCCCTGCTTGATAACTCTTTTGGCAAATGTCCTTACTTTTCTCGTGATAAAGCTCTATACTCCTCTTCACACACTCAAGTACTTTTCCCTGGTAGACCTCTCATTCCTGGAAAACTGAAGCATCAAAAATGTTGTTCCTCTTGTTGTTGTGTCACCTGCTTGCAAAACATTAAATTATCTCTATATGCCAAGGAGATGTCTATGCATCCCCAACGTTGTGCTTACAGACCCTTTAATCTTACTATTTCTCATGCTGTTAATAATGTAATTTAAAATGGGAGTAATGATTTTATATTTTAAATCCAGAAATTTTTGTGTCTTCCATATAACTGGATATGCTTTTAGAAGGTATGGCTTTTTAAAGAGATTTAAACACATAGTTGACATTGCAATGTATAATATTTAGTTAGACAAGCATCTTAAGAGGTTTTATTCACTTTTTTCTTGGAACTCACCTAGCATCTTCTGATGGTTAACTAGCTTTCAGATTTTTTTTTCTTAGCCCTGTAGTTATTTTTGAATGCACATACACTAACACACCACAATGTGGTCATTGTAAGGATTTCTCTTAAAACAGAAAATCTGGTATAAAGAAACTTTTGGTGTAAGTATTCTGGCTGTGAGAGTAAATTTTGCCTTAAGCGTGTTGGCGTTCACTTGTGCTGTGAATTGTCTCATATGTTTTAAGATGTCAAGAACTTCATGTCTAAATTATTAATTCATGATTCCAGAAGAAATAAAAAAGCATGTTATCATCTTCAGCATCATTTACTCCTCAGAGAGGCATCTAAAACATTTTTGACTCTTAATTTTCTTCTTATGTGGAAAATTGTGTGGAGAAAGAGGAACAGGATAATGACTATTATTTTATCACTTTGACATAAAGAACAAAAAATAAATGAAAATAGATATTTTCCTTAGTATTTTGTTTAAGGAGTATATTTCCCAAAAGCTTTCTTCATGGTCTCCTTTACTTTTTTATTTGTTGAAGTGTAAATGAAGGGACTAATAAGAAGAGGTTAGACAGCACAGAAACCAGAGAATACTTGAATACTTCTGATTTTCAGGTGTGGGGACATACACACAACAGTTATGGACCCGTGCATGGAAGTATGACCATGATGGGGTGAAAGAGAAAGAAGGGAGAGGGCAAAAAATGAAGAATTCACCCATCAATGGCAATTCATGTTGTTTGCCTTGAGAAACCTGAAATAACAGATGTAATGTGTTGGAGCTCATAGGTGCAAGGCCATGTGAGCAATAGCACAGGAACAGGAGCATAAAGAGTACAAGGGACGAAACTGCCCCAGCAGCCTTGGTCTGCGTAGTCAGAAAATTGCACAGTTTTCAAGTGAAAGGCAGATGGCAGTGCTGAGTGAAAGGAGTAGGAAGTGCAAAAGGAAGGCTCTCAGCACCACATAAATTGAGGAAAGGTATAGTATCTTCCTGCTAGATAGTTACTATAGCCCTGATCAGGGCTAGAGCTGGATAGCTACTATAGCCCTGATCAGCCTCACCTAGGACTCCTATCCATGTGCCATCTGTCCTTTTGTCTCTGAGCTCTATTTAAATAAACTCAGACCTGGGTGCTTAGACCTGAGCACTCAGTCCTTGACAAAGTTACGCTGTAGGCATACCTATCTTTGGACTTGTTTTTGGTGGAACCCAAATTTAAGCACCCACACTGCAATCATGTACACATTTAACCGTCAAAACAGCCCTCTGTTAAAGAGAGGAACTCAAGATCCGATTCTAGACTTAAAAAACCTGTGATACACCCACTGTGAAATGGGATACATCTTATTAGAAGTTACTTACATTGTAGGTTTAAGTCTTGGTTCCTTAGAGAGTGTCACTTTCAGAGACAAATTGAGCATCCCATTGGGAACACTTGCAGAAGAGTAATGGCATTTTAGGAGTAAGGGACACTGTGTAAGCTGGAGATGTATTGCTGATATGGTGAGGTTTAGAGTCCGGGACTTCAGCAGAAAATTGCTTGAGGCTTTGGGATGGGGAAGAGGGTATGACACTGTCTAGTGAAGAGGTTTGCCTGTAGTTATGGAAGTTACAGTAAGGGTATGTGGAAGGTAAGACTCTGCTTCATTAAGGATATCCAGTGACGGCGTTTTGAATGCCAAAGGGGATACTAAGTGAAGGGAGAAACCAAAAAGAACAAACAGAGACACAAACCTGATAGACAACAGGTAAGGGAGACAATGCCAAAGACCAAAGGGTCCAGTTAATGATTGATGGGACATGAATAAAATCCAGGCAAAGCTTTGGAGAGGACTACCTGGACTTTAAAACTAACTGATAAGAAGCATGAAACAAGAGGAACATCAGGATTTGGGGTATTTAAGGGGTGATTGGGTGGAGCTATGAGAATAGATGAAGGAATGTGCAGGGAATGAACACATCAGGATCAAGGACGAACTCGAGAGTTACAGACAGGAAGGTGTATAAAAGGGGCCATTAATGTGTAAACTGTCGCTGGTCAGTACGCTGTCCTCAGGCACAGTCCTGTGCCTGATCAACACAGTTTGTCTTCTCTTATGAAATCCTTTCTTAACTATGTCTCTGTGCAATTGCTCTCTGTCCCAGGTGCATATGAGTGCTGCAAGGGCTAAGCGTCAGGTACTGGGTAGCCAGGCATATGAGAGGCTAAGGGGCGAGCAATCGGCATCAGAGTGGGGGTGTGGGTACCTCTTACCTGTGGTGTCAGTTAGTGGAGAGAGTGAGATCTAGAAGTCAGTGGCTGGAGAAGCAATAGCTCTTGGGACCAACTGTATTCAGGTCCCACAGACATGGTGTCCAGAGTGCCAAATATGAGGGGAACAGAGATGAGTGAAGTGCATGAGGTCTCAGCACCAGCAGCTGGAGTGAGACTATTGTGTCACAGTCTGCATGCTGAGGCCAGCTGCTACAGGAGAGATCAGAGGGTTTGTATTTCCCCCAAACCTTGTGTGTGTATGCAATTCATAAGCAAACTTCAACACTATTTCTGGTACAAGCCAGGATGCTACTGGCCTTCTTGGCCACCTAGGCATACTGCTAGTTCTTCAGCCAGATGTCAACCAACACCCCAGGTCCTTTTCTGCTGGACATCATTCTGTCCACTCCTCCTAAGCCTGTAGCATTGCCTGGGGTTGTTGTGACCCAGGTGCAGGACTCAGCACTTGGCCCTGTTGAACCTCATACAATTGGCCTCAGCCCATCAATCCAGCCTGTCCAGATCCCTCTGCAGCACGTTCCTACCCTCAAGAAGGTCAACACTCCTGCCCAACTTGGTGTCACCCACAACCTTACTGAGGATGCACTCAATCCCCTCACTCACCCCCTATGTTTGTCATAGATAAACATATTTGTCTTGGTTTCAGCCAGGACAGAGCTAGTTTTGTTTCAGCAGCTACTGTGGGTTGGATTTAGTATATGAAGAATGGTGATAGGATGCTGCTGTTGTTTGGTGCTCTGAATGACCAAGGCCATTTTGCAGTTTCCCACATTTCGCTAATGTTCAGCTGCAAAAATTTGGGAGGGATACGGTCAGAATAGTTGATCCAAACTGGCCAAGGAGAGTATTCCATACCATAGACATCATGCCTGGTATAAGTGTGAGTCAGGCATTGCCCCCTCACTCAGGTTCTTTGTCCGGTTCACTTTCTGTTCATGTTTCCTTCTTGTTACCTTATTTTTGTTTTATTTCATTCGGGCCTGTTTGTTTGGCTGTTTGTTCCCTTGCGCTCTCCCTGGAACTTGCTGTTCTGGGAGAGCTGCAAGGGAATATCCCTGCTCCCTGACTGCTGCAGGACAGGTGGTAAGGAATTGTGCATCGTTCATTT
>KL289572.1:0-12968 GCA_000699545.1 Podiceps cristatus
CCAGTTTTTAACCCAGCGTAGAGTGCAAAGAAGTCCCTCACAGGGGGACTACCCATATAAAGAGCTTTCCCAGGGACTGATGTCTTACTTATTTCATGCTGTCTCGTCTGTGCTGCATATGTCCTATCTAAAGGCACCCATAATATTTAAGTCTTGCAATAAGAGTTGTGAAACAGGGATTCCAGACATTATTTCTTAAACCCTGAGTAGCATACTCCCCCAAACCATTTGAACAACTCATTCCCAAGTTATGTATGCACTAAAACAATTTAAGTCTATTGTCAACAATTACAATACAAAATTACTCTCCAAGAAGCTCTGCACTTAATCTCCTTTTAGTATTTATTATAAAGTATCTTGCTGCATCATTCCTGCCTGAAAAATCATGGAGAAAACCATTCATTTATTCCATTCGCATTCTAATATTTATCCATGGTGTTCAAAGAAATTCAATACTTGTTTTCAAGGCAAGCAAAGCCAGTGACTTCTAAGTATTATACAAGCTCACTTAAAATATCGTGAATAAACTGTTAATTAATGACGAGTTTTATTATTACATTCCAAAAAAATACTAATTATTGTGGCCACCAGTCACTTTTAGAAGAAAAGATGCAAGAAGTTAGTAATAGGGCACCAAGATGATGACAAGAAATCTCTGACTTATGGCTCTAAGTAAGATGAATAATGTGAATTAGCAGCAGGATTTAGAACAGTTGGCAATGACAGAGTGTGCAAAATTTAATACCTTTCATTTTAGATGGGCTTATTACAAAATAATGAACTCTTCTGAAAACTTAGCTAGATATGAGTGCCAGTAAGCCCTCCACTACACACTGCTGTAACACAAACAGGAAAGGCTACAAAAGAAAGGTTTCTGACAGTAAAATATGATGAGCAAATTTTTCAGCATTTTGTTTACAGTAACTCAAAACTGTCATGGACAGTGAAGTCCCAGGAGGAATTAATAAGGCATCAGTCCTTGGACTGCAAACGGTGAATGTCAGATAGGCACTTGCAGTTTCTTACAAATCTGTTACAGGTAAAGCAGACATCTTACGGACAGGTGGCAGAATTTAGACAACTCCTTTTACTGGGTTGCTAGTAGCAACAGTATATATCTATATCTATATGTTCTTGAATCTTGTCCCATATGAATAGAGAAGATTTAGTCAATAATTTTTTATGAGTCTGAAAGTGTTATGTTGTACGTGATACAACTAAATCTTATGTTGCTCCCTAAACCGGACTATGAGATACTGTAATAACTGTTGGGAATGCCAAGCTGATAAAATAACATACTTTTTGTTGCCAAAGTGTCAAAACCTTAAAACAGACAACATTCCCTCTGTCATTAATCTAATCAGTCTGCATGAATCATGCAGAATGAGATTTTAATTCTCCCTATTTCTGAGCCTTCCCCCAGAAAAACTAGTATATTTACTGCAAAAAATTCATTGTTTGTATCAATTCCAGGTGATTTTCTGATTATTTTGTACTCTTCTGTATTCACCCATCTTTATTAAAACAAAGTAAAGGTATCATTTCCAGTCACTATACCCTGGAAACCTCGGGGTGGTAACATTGGTTGGAAACACTATTTTTTGTGATACAAATCACTGCTACAAACTATTGTCAGTTATTTCCCACTCCTCCCTCTCTTCAAACTGCAGTTAATCCTCCACACCATTTCCTTCATCCATCCATTCCCTCTTCCTGCCCTAAGGATAAATCTGCTTTTAATCATCTGTCAAACTCCTTCGCTTGGCTATTTTGTACCAAACTGTCCCCTACCCCAAACGATTTTATCAAAGTTTTCTCCCTTACTCAACACTTCATTGACATCAATCTCTATTTCTCTATCCAGGTTTTGCAGTGTCAAAGCAAAGCTATGGACACACAAAAATTAAATTCTGCTTTGTTCTCTCATTTTACTACCCAAAATGCTAAGTATAACTTTGAAGTAAGTAAACTCAATGGCTTAGGGTTTTTTTCCTCCATCTCTCAAATCTCTGCTGGTGTCAGACATGGTGGCAGACACCCACATATGGGGAAATCGGGCGAAAATACAAATAGTGCAGTTCTAGAAAGAATGATAAGTAGTGATGAAATGAGATCAAAAGGGCTTTCGCTGAGATCCTAAAATTGCACTAAGGTCCCGCTGACCTTTTGTGCACTGAAGTTAACAGCAGACTGCTGAGGGTAAAGGATGAACTCTGCACCCATTTCACAAACGCCCTCCTGTCAGCGAAATGGCAGCAGTGGCAAAGCCGTTTCACTTCTCTCAATCTGCTATGTCCATCAACAAGCACTTAAAGTCACCTCCAGTTACAGTTTTTTCTCTCTTTCAGATACTCAAAAATTATGAATCAACTTTGGGCAGTAGTGCTTTCCACATAAACTGTATCCATGACCACGTCATAGAATTAATACAATCCAATGTCCAATCCACAGACCTGCATAAACTGCAGGAAATAGTAGAAAGACACATGGCCATATCATGCCATTGATTTTTAAAAAGAACTCTCAAGTGGAGTCAATAATGAAATATGCTTAACAATCAAAGACATGCCTACTATGTGGTGATTAAATCTGTAAAATGAAGAAAATCCATTAAAACTTTGATACACTCCCAAGTCACTAACATCCCAGTTTCTGAAATTCATCTTGACTGCATGTCGAGACAATATATTTGACTCAACAGCAGTAGTAGGAATTAATAGTACAACTCTCAAAAAAATCCTCAAAAGTATTTTTTTCCAAAAGCTGCAACACAGAAAGGCAGTACGTAAGTGGCTTCAAAGTGCCTCAAGGCCACTACTGGTACGTAAAACCAAAACTTTCGTTGCTATGTTAAAATGCAAAGGCAGACGATGTCTGCAATGATTTCTCAGGATGAAACTGCTGACTGAGTAGTATTAGTTGCAGCTCTCTGCCCAATCACCCATTTTTGATTCCATCATAACAAAAATTCAAAGCAATCTTCAGCTCTCCCCTAGGAGAAGCTGTTAGTACAAGTTGTTGATGTTATACTGAAATGGCACACAAAAATCTTGTCATTGCCACTGAGATAAAACCAGGTCCTGGCTACACCCCTTGCAGGAAAGTAGCATGGAGAAACACACTGAATATTACCCAAAATTAGGGACAGAGTAATTAGCTTGCATTGATGTCCCCATCCTTAAATAGAGAAACAATCTTTAGTTTCAGGCTCTGCAGCTGTCAGGGATGAAAGTGAGAGAAGCTGGACTACTAGTTTGGTCCAGTTGGCAATCTCTTTTCCTATGGTTTTTGGATCTTCACTGAAAATAATACTGTGTTGTATTCTTGTTAATAAAAATGCAGGTAAAAAGCACAGCATAATAGCGATTTACTGTACACAAGTCTACAGCAACCATTAATTATGGTTATCTCTGGTTATTCCAGGTGCAGTCAGTAGCAAAACCAGCCATTTTCAATTATCCAGGGATTCCTCCTTAAAAGTTAAATACCACCACCCAGGTCCCCACCCAGAAATGTGGGAAATGTTGGTAACTTCCCTTGAGCAGTCTTCATAGGTAATACTACTTTACTGAATTGTAGGGTTGCTATACTGAATTGCAGGTATTAAAACACAGAGAATTCTGCTGGCAGGCGGGAAAGGAAGAGACATCAGGTAACAGTTGGAAAATTACTAAGTAATAAATCAGCATAAGTCACAAATGCGATTCCAATCCCCATGGGCAATGGCAATTGTCTTAGCTTCCGCTCTCCTCCCACATTTTTGGGTGGTTAATGATGCAAAACTTATCAGTGTTAGTTGCTTTTCACCACTCTTTCCATGCCCAGGTGCATTTGCAGGTTGGCAGAAGCCAAGACTGTTGGAGGAGCCCAGAAGTTCAGCAGATACCTCTGGCCCTAAGGGATATGCATCTTGGGCACCTCCTCTACCACCTCACCTAGGGAAGCAGCTACAAGATTAAGCAGTCCATGCCAGAGCACTTCAGATACACATCTATTTGTAGCTCTAGTCCTGTACTTAGAGAATACTTCAGTATTTTATCATACTTCAGCATAAGCTCAAAGCTACTTAATAACTTTGCCCTCCTGTGCCAGGGCTGAAAACACAGCAGTTTCTGGAAAAAAATGCAACAGTGGGAGCCATTGTCACCATGGAAGCCATCTCAAAAAAAAACCCCAAACCCACCAACCCCAAACTGCCCTTTTCGCCATTTTCTTGCCATCTTTCCGCCTTGCAATAGTTACAGTCACGGACATGCAACCTTAGCTGTCGCTGATCTTCACCATCACGTGCTACGTACTCTCTAGGGTTTGATACCTCCAGCTGATCTTGTGTCCACTCCATCAAGAACACCAGAAACTGATTCTTCACTTACAAAGCCAATGGTCACATTGCATCTTTTCCAGGTCATACACAATTGAAGATGGACAGAAAATTAAGCCCTGGGTTAATTTTCATTCAAACACAACAGATTTGTTTGTTGCTATCGACATCAGAGCCCAGTCGCTGAAAATATTACCGCCATAGAGCACGATTTGACTCGGCTACAATGGTTTCTTCGCATGACACTTAAAAAAGAGCTTGTATTTTACATAGTATTTCTATTTTCTCACAGTTATCCA
Organism: Podiceps cristatus; assembly: GCA_000699545.1. Classification (NCBI taxonomy): domain Eukaryota; kingdom Metazoa; phylum Chordata; class Aves; order Podicipediformes; family Podicipedidae; genus Podiceps; species Podiceps cristatus. The sequence goes on from KL289572.1 coordinate 4,621, forward strand.
TTGGCTTTCCTCAAGCTTACCACAAAGCAACGTGGCAGGAAATGAAAGTTTACCTCTTTAATTGATTTTATTCCAGTGCTTACATGTATGCATCATAACCATCTAAAAACATGCATATAAACTGCAACAATTATGTTGTATCAAGAAACACTAGAGAACATGGTTTAAATCCAGGCCCTGTGACTAATAGAATGCATAAACCTAAGCAGTGTTGAAGTGTTTGTGAAAGAGCATCATGTACAGGTACAGACAAAAGACTTGCCTCCTCTTCTTCCAGTCAGCAGACACATCCACTTACCACTGGTGGCCCTGAAAAGAAATGAGCCTTTGCAATGTGCCCCAAAGGTCAACATAGCAGATAAGAGAAGGCGTATTTTAAACAACATGCTTTACAGTGAGCTATTAAAGCACCTGTTCAGCTTTCACTTCTCCTAACTTAGTTTAAATGATTTGTGTGGACTCTAGTGTTTTAAATATATATATATTCAGAACTCAGCATCAAACTTTGGTGATGGTACTGATACTGTGCTTTGCACTTGAACCACTCTAAAAGCCTGGGACAAATTAATAGTTCAATTAGACAAATACTAACTAGAGCTTTGGTATTTAAGGTATTTTACCCCTGATTTTTGTAAGACAGATTTATATTTGGGATGCATCAGCTGACTTAGAAAACATCCAGAGTTAGGCAGTTTTGTCGGCATTAACCAAAAGATTGGGTAAATTATGGAACCATAAAAATTGCCAAGATTTGTACTTTTCAAAACTAGTTGCTGCATTCCTGATTTATTAGCTAGAACTTCAAAGGTTTGTCATACAGATAAATAAAAGAGCATGGATGGGAGCATAAATACACAGACTAGACAGCTCTAAAATACACTGTTTACAGTAAACCGGGAGAGAGCAGCATTTCAGGTCATATTTTATATCTAGCAGAGCGAAACATCAGAACTGATATAACTGATAACTGCTGTAAAAAGTGCAAAACCATTTTCCCAAAGATGGAAAACCTTTAGATATAGCTGACCAGAGTCCAGCTTTAAAAACTAAAAGCAACCAAAATGTTTGAAATGGACTCATGTTTGCTGTGAACCCAGATCCTTCTCGACGACAACTGATAGCCCTTTGGGAAGACGAAGAAAGCCAAATTGATCTCTCTCACACATATGATGAACTGAATGTAAAATAGCAAAAAGTAGCACAGTTAATTGATTATGAAAATTCATGCATCAGAAAAAAAAAAAAGATGCCCCTTGTCCACCACCTCAATAAATTCAGGACAACAAAAATGATGATACTTTATCCTTCAAAAATCTATTTGATTCATATGCTGTATACAGAGCCATGAGGGCAGGTAACAGACATATGAAACAAGAGAAGCAGTTCAACCAATTGCACTCCTCGAAGAGAAGGATCAAAGCAGTGGTACCCTACTAAGGGCAATGCCCATTCTGCCATTCAATTTGCTGAGGTCAGGCTTTGACGACGTCCCATCACGTTGTTTCTTGGCTACACGTGCCAAATACTTTTTCACTTTGAGGATCAAGCTGTCATTTTTCACTTTGTTACCCTGCCCTTTAACTGTCACTAAAGTGACACTGATGCATATCCCAGGAAACAGAAGGACAATTTTTAAAATTATTACATTCCAGGAACTCATTCTCTTTTAAATATTGCAGTTGCTGAGTTGCTATTGCCTTCTACCTTATTAAGGCTAACATTTGCAATGTTGGTGTGTACACAGTACACTCATTAGCTGGTTTTGCACTTACTGAGTCTGACGTTAGTATTTAATTGCCTGGAAAGAGTTTTTTTTTAATTCAAGGTCTTCTTTATTCATACTATTCCTCTTAAAAATGAATATGTTCAATATCTATATCTAGTTTCATAAACACTGGGTTTGGATTTGTTTGTTTTTTAAAACTATAACTAATTAACTAGGATTATATAAACCAGTACCGAATTTTTAAATTACTGATTAATAGTGAAACTTCCCCAATCTTTAAAAAAAAAAAAGGCATCTTGAGAAACACATTGTGATTTAACAGAAAAACTACGGCTAAACACAGTAAGGCTTAGCATACCACAGTGGATTTCTGGACAGAAATAAAAAATAATAATCCTGAAATAATGAAAATCATTGGCTGAAAAATATATATCAATGAATTTAGTGAAGGTTTCTCCTTTTAAGGGCTCAAATTCCAGCCAGGGACAATCTTGTCTTGGGAGATGAGAGCACTGCAAGGCTCCTGCGGGCAGCCCAGGCGGGGCTGGTTTGGTGAGGGCAGCAGATGTGCCGGTGGCTGCAGGGCACGCTCTTCTGCAGCAGCCGCACAGCGCTTCCGATTTGCATCTGCACAAACCAAGACTCTCTCCAGCTCTTTAAGAACAATCCCCAGTTAGCCATTCCCTGCCAGGTGTGAGACACTGTTAATGAAGGTTTTAATAAGGCAGCAAAGGTCAGTTCCCAGAATTCACGCTCTAGGGGATCCAACCTCCAAATTCCTTAGCACCACACTAGATATTTTCTTTGAGAGAGGTGCTCCCTTCTGGCTTTTATGCATCAGCAAAGCCTCCTATACCTTCCACAGAAGGATGAACAGCTGTCAACTTGGTGGTGTTTCAAACAACATTTTCATTCTCTCTAAAGTCTTTTTGTGCAGATAGTTTTCAAACTGGTACTTGTCCTTTTCCTTAATCTGAAGACATACTGTCAATACTTATTGCATGGAGAATTTTTAAGCCTGTTATTGCCACACACCAGAAAAAAAATCAGGTATAGTGGCCTACTCCCACCAGTGGCCACAGAGCACCTGTACATGGCATGGACCTCTAGCATCGCTCAGCGCAGCAAAGAGAGGCCCCGGCCATGCAGAAAAACATGTTCCCAAGCTGCAGGACAGCCAGTTTCTTTCAGCTCCTCCTGTCAGAGTCATGGGATTAGGGAGCACCCACAGGAACTGGGAACATTCCTGGGAAAATTCAGTCCCTCCCCATACTGCAGGACTCACCGAAGAGTGACACTCCCTCAGGCTCCCTCCTAATTTCCCCCTTATATCAAGTACCTTTTGGACTCTAGAAAGGAAAACCGACTTCCTGGCTCTGATGTATGTTCTAACAGTTCATTTCAACATGAGTTTTGAAAATTCAAAAGAAGATGTGGAATCTGTTTCTGCACATTTCTTATATTCTCCATATTTTAGTTTAATTGGGATTTCTTTTTTATTTAAAAAAAAAAAACAAAACAAAAAAAAAAACAGCTTTCAACAGCTCTTTTATGTGAATAACGATGGAAATGGCATGTTATCATTCTGGCTAACATTTGAAATAAACAATAGCGCACTTACTTGGCCAGAGCCCCACCGTAACCCAGTGATCTGATGTTTTCAAACTTCAGAGTCCATAAATATGTGCAGATGTTCTCAAAGGCTGCTGGTGTCGCCAGGCTGAGCTCATGATGCAAACAAAGCGAGTGAAAAGGCCAGTGCTCAAAAAGAAGTTTTATCTAACTGTTCAGAGACTAAAAGCTATATAAAAGCCCCCAAATCTCTTTTAGAGTAATGCCTCAAATTGAAAAGTTTAACCAATGACAAATTCAGTGAAAACTAAGATGAACTCTTCTAGCCGTCTTAACCTTGCTTTTTTCCTTCCTTTTCCTAAATACTTTTAAAATGTCACTGCTCAAAAAAGCCAAATTAATGGCCCCAGATCCTGAAATCCTCTGCCCACACTTTCTAACAATGCCACTACATTTCAGAGCAAAGAGGGTTACCGGATTTTCTACCCATTTCACCACCAACCTCTGTCAAACCTGTGCAGAAGGGAAACACAGGAAAGCAGAAAAAAGCATGTGCTCACTCCCCAATGGACTGTTCACTTCATAAAATTGCCCATCCAGCAATATCACAATTTTCTCTAATTACTTGCTTGCAGTTGAAGTAGTCCAGTCTAAAGCCTCTAAACTTTTAGTATTTCCCTTGTATGTCTAAGACTAAACATACCATACAAAAGAAAATTTTAGTATTCAAAGCTGAAGTTAATCTTTGCTGTGATTAATAAAACAAACAAAAAATATATTCTGAACTACCTCATATACAAATTGTAACAAGCCCAACTGGAGTTTTAATTTAAAAATCTGAACTATCTCTTTGTTAGTTGTTTGGTGTTTTTTTTTTTTTTTTTTTCATACAACAGTGAAAACTTCCATCACCAGTTCTTTGCCACAATAAAATGATTGCTCTCGAGAAACATAACAATTTTGCTTAACCTCTGACAGCATTCTCACCTGAAGTGTTCTGTCACACAGAACCAGTATGTTGCTTCCACCCGAATTCTATACTGAGGACCACAGGTATTTTAGAAAAAGCGGGAAAGGAACCAAACTAAACAACAAGACATAGTCCAGTTTGAAAACTTGTAATTTTGCATTTGATTAGAAGTACGTAGTGAGACGAAATCCAGTGTCGGGAAACCTGAATAAGCAGTACCAAATTTGCAGTCACATCTCAACTTCTAATAGGCTTCTAAGATTTTATTTCTTCATATATAGTTCTATATTTCATAGCTTATAACTAATGCAATTGCACTCAGAAAGGTGGAAACAGAAGAAATAGAATAAAAAAAATCTGATAATTGCATAGAAGCACCATATAGTTTTCTCCTGTAGCTTTGTGCTCAGGTAATGAAGAGGGATGACAGCGCGATGATTTTCTGTCTGTCACTACTGCTGAGCAACACGTTGTCTTCCAATGGCTAATGTGCCTGTGTCCTTAAAGAAAGGGAATATACTGACACTCTTTTCAGAAATACCTATTTTCTTGAAATTGAGCCATTTTGCTGTCTCTCAACCTTACAAGCTATATCATTAGTTATTTTCAAAGCCACCGGATTTGGGTAACTTGGAGAAACTTGAACTCTAGATGATGGATATTTCTAAGGAATTGCATGCCGTGCTGTTCTCCTCTTGGTAAGCACTACCCATAAAAGCTCTATTTCATGATATCTCAAACACATTTCCTCTAGTAAGTTGGAAGATTGAAATCTTCCTAAATATCCATTTCTCAGCAAAAAGTTATATATACCCTGCTTCAAAGTTAAATGTAGTAAAAATATGATATGAAGGAGTTGCAAACACTTATGAATGTATTCTCAGTCATATACGCCAAAGACACTTTGACTTTAGATCAGCTAAACCTGACAATGCAGTAAGGTTTCCTTGCTGCTCCCTCAGACAGCAACCCTACTGCAGTCTCTAACAATGCGACACAATCAAGTGGCCTATGCAAATTAGCACATCCTAATTGGCAGCAGCTGAGCTTAGCTTCTAATGAGACAATCCAATTGTATATGTAAATGTCTTCTGGGATTGATTATTGGAGCTAACAGCATTCGGAGTTTGGGTGGCATGTTTGCCTCCCCTCACCCACAGAGCTTCAACATGGCCTCGCAGGAAGCAACACCATCTCAATTTGGCTACAAGCTATTTGGTCGTGAACCTCGATTTCAGAAATACTTTCATTTTAATACTTCTGAAATCTGATTTAAGTACATGTAAAATAGGAGAGCCATGTGGTAGCACTTTACAATTATATTTGTAAAATATACTAATGCCCTTCTCAAGAATCACTCCTACTTACAACCAAATTGACTATCCGTCCTTGTTCATGATCTATCTCATTTTTTCTGAAAGATTAAAGAAAGCAGCAGAATTTCTGTCCTCTGTTTACACAGCCCGCAGGCTAGCCTGGCCTAGAGCACGCAGCTCCTGCACCCAATGGCACTGCAGCGAACAATACAATTACTATCTTTTGTGGCAAGTATGGCCTCTTAACCTGAATTGATCAGGTAGCTATCAATACTTATCTCAGAGTGGGGTCAGCCTTCAGCATAAATTGACAACTGCTTTTTCAGAGTGCCCTAAAATAGGACCTTTATAGGTAAAAAAAAGGCCTTTATATATATACTTGTATTTGTATATATGCTCTTCTTTATATATAAAAATAAGACTGATATAAACAATGCAGAATTTTGAACTTTGACTTTACCCATTTTGGCATGATCCTCCACTGAAGTCTTTGCAAATAACCCCACAATTCCAACACAAAAACGGTTACACTTGAGCAAGACAAAGGTCTACCTGGGACCTAATTAATTGCCTTTATCACCAGCCAATAATGGATGTTCACGTAAAAGAGGATGAACTGGGCATGCAAGTGGTGGTGCCTCCCCTGACTGCCATTTCATTATCAGGGAGAAAGAATTTCCAAAGGCCAACAACTCTCAACGTAAAACCACTCTACACCAAGACCTCGAGGTGACTTGGCGGCAGCAGCAGCTGAATGTGGCAAAAGTCAAAGTGGTGGTGACCCATCTGTGGAAACGTTCCTCATCTGCAATCGCATCTTGAGGCCACCAAACCTTGACCACTTCTTTCTAGGATACACTGTGTGCCGTAATCTGCACTCAAATCTTTCCACTAAATAGCATTTCACTGCCTCGCCAGGACCCAGAATGAACCTGTTCCCGTGCACTTCCCCACAAGCGGGAAGGATTTTGCGATCTGCTGGACAGCACTGCATCAATCCAAATAACGTCATCTGCACAGCACTTGTAAGCTGAACAGTGAAATGAGTCATTGATTCTTTCAGGAAAGAACTTCACAGTCTGTAAGTAAAAAGCTCTGTTTGTAATGAACATTTGCTTTCTGATGTTAAGAATTCGGAATTGTGGAAAATTCAGATTGACTGATCCCTGGAAGAGAAAAATGTCTAATGCAACACTGGTAAATGGGCCATGGGTATGGGTAGAAACATCTGTTACTTGAGCAACGTGGGCTTTATTTTTCTTTCAACATGGTAATACGAAGCACCAAAGAGAAGCGACATCTGGCACAGAATATTTCATTGTCAGCTAGACCTTTTGTGACTTGTAAATGCACTTGAGCTGGGGAATGCAGAAAACAAAGCTAACAAATATTTTTTGGAGCAATAGTGCTGGGTGAAAAACAGATTAAGATAGATATATTTTATATATTTATATACTTTTTTCCCCTATAAAAAGAGAGTATTTTTCTCCTTTCATAGTCCAAACACAAACATGAAAAACCCCTGGAAATCAAAACATTCCTGATGAATTTGTTTATATAAGTAGAGTAGGCAAACATCAAGTGACAGCTGGCACCTAAAATTTTGTAGGAAATACCCGTACTATCATTCTTCTGTATTGTTACTGGCTATTTATGGGCCTTTTGACCTCATTTTTTTTTTTTTTAAACTGGGAGTAGTAAAGTTGAACAGAATATAAGATAAGGGTAATTATTTTTAAAGAACTGCAATGTAAAACCAGGCATTATTTTTTTCCAGACTGACATCAACTTCAATACAAACCACAGGCAAATTGTCTGGCGGGAAATGAGACCATTTCAGCTGCTGATTCCAACTTTTACTTCACATTTTTTATTTCCCTGGGTAGAATATATCAACTACAGAAATCATCATCAAATTTTACTAAAAATTACCCCAGAGAGTACTCAGTCTGTATAGAGAAGTAAAAGATTTATCTTGATATCATTTTGAAACCACATGGAAGTGATATCTTTTAAATGCAACTTCAGTTAAAGGTGGGTTTTAAATCACATCCATGCAGTAGATACTCAAATAACAGAGTGTGAGTACTATGTTTTCTCTATAAACAAAGGCAGTGTGGAGGTTATAATCTTTCTAAACTCACCTTTTCTAGACCCACTCAAAGCCTAGTGCATTTAAAAAAAAAAAAAAAGTTCAAAACTGATCACAACAGAGCTAGATAATAGAGCCTGCCTGGATATCTTTTTAAGCAAGAGAGGAAAAAACTGGTCCTGAACATGGGACTGCAACTACAGTTACAAATATGAACACCTACACAGCAAGAGATCCGCTGAAACCAGGCGTATTTTTACTAGGAGTAAGTGTAGATTATGATATTTCACCTTTCCTTTTGAAGAATTCCAGACTTCACTGTATCCCCTACAGCCTTATCCCAGCATCCTTTCAGTTTTGTCTACAATGGTATTTTGTTATTTCTTTTGTAAATCCAGCACAGGTGACCTGTTAGCTCCCAGCTCCCTGCAGACGTTACTTTGGATGATCATATTCTTAAAAAGCTCACTTTAAAGGAGGCCAAAACTGTTATTTCTGGTTTGTTCAGAGAGATGAGGAGCTGAAACTATTTTAATAGTCTCTTATTCCAAAATTTAATTATAAGAATTTAGTATTACGCCCTTTAAAGGTGTGTAAAAACAAAAGCTTGATGGAGGAATGTATCGGTAGTGTGCTATCCGGGCTCTGCAGCAGGCAGGAATAAAAAACACA
>KL289572.1:12999-33383 GCA_000699545.1 Podiceps cristatus
ATACGTCACACACCTTTATGTTTTCTGTTTGAGAGTGACAGCGTACAACAGTATCCAAACTGCGTATAATCGGTATGGCACTACTCTCCTACAACTTGCCTTATGAGCAGATAGACAGACATGGGAAAAGTTACCCAGTATTTCACTTGCAGAAGTAACAGCGAAACAGCTAAGGAAAGGATAACACCAGATGTGCTACGCATTGCCCATGTCTGCAAAGCTATTTCTTGTGTGAACTGGTGCACTGTAGCTGGAATGGCAATTACAATGAACACATATCCACTGAAACAACCTGAGCCTTTTATTCTGCTCTATGGTGGCTCCGTTCCCTATGTTGTTAGTGAGGAAAAAAGTACTCCCGCTGACATGCCATAAAGAAGAGGAGGACACGATATGAGGAAATAATGCACTGTGTGCCTTATAAATAGGTGCCCCTCAAGATTTTGTCAGTATTGAAAAACCCTACTGAAAGCAAACATAAAATAAAATAAGTGGAGGACATGGAACCACAGAGAGGCATGGATAAAACAAGAGAAACTTGTTTGTATGACAAGTAATGAAACCTGCCTCCAGAGACAAGAAAGGATAGCTGCGAAAGAAACACAGCAACAAAAAAATGCACAATATAAGACCACAAATTCTTGCTCCCCATAAAACTGCCATAGCTAACTTTATCATGTTTACATGGGATGTTGGCTTGAGTTTAAAGGAAACACTCACTATACTATATATAGTTGACAAGAAAAAAGGTTCTCTCCAAAGCTTCTGGGAGCATATGCTTTTCTGAATACATGGAATAAAAGTAGTGATTTGTGCCATTAGAATATATATTATTCTAAAATGTGTCTGCATGGCTCAATCAGATTTCTTCATTTAAAAATCTAATGCAATGTAATTTTATTCAACTTTTTAGAAGTGAAATACAACCCATGAATAACCTCTTTCAAATCTGTGCCATGAGAGCAAGTTCTCTAAATGTTATTCTGAAGCACCAGATAATGACTCCCAGCATCTAAACCCCAAACCACTTGTGAAAATTCAGCCTTTCAAAGTGCTCTAACTCTATTACTTCCAGCTGCTTGCATCTACCCAAATGCACTGAATCTCACACACAAAGCCAGTAAATCAAAGGAGGAAAGTGGAGGAAAACGAGAGTAACAGAACTCATACTGAAAAATAATTTGCTGCTATTAGGGTCGACTGAATTCTACATATTTTCAAAAACACCACCAGCACTGAAGTTCCTAGACAGCTCTTTCCACAAAAGAAGTCATTTCAATCCTAAGTGTGCCTTATATTTCAAAGTAATTTTTCTTCTAAAACCTGCCCATTACCACAGTCAAGAATGATTCTCAGAAAAATCTCACAGTAAACATACATCCTAGTGCATGACACTTTAAATATCTGCATATATATAGCAAGTAGCATAAGACAGCTGAAACTTTCTTTTATGCTACAAAGACAATACATTTTATAGAGGAAGCTTAAATACATATATAGCCAGTTCAAGTAACCTTCACATTCCTCACCAAATGCAAAGGGGTCAGTAAAAATTAACGTCAGATTTCATTAACTTTCAAAACAAACATCTTAAATGAATTTCTGATGCTTCATGATTTTAAGTATCAGACAACAGAGTGGCAAATGCTCTTGATTCTATTAAAACGCTTAAAGGTTTTTTGAAATGTTAGAGCAATTTTGATTTATTTTTTAAAAATACTTTTCTAGCCTTCTTGGTTATTTGGAACACAAGAAATTGTGATTGCCGTATTTCTTCACCCCTTTGGTTAGGTTCATTTTTAATAAATATGTAACTGAGATAAAGCTCATATGCAAATGCACTCACTAATGAAGTCACCAGAACTGGCCTCTTTACCCTTTATCCCTACAGCATTTGTCCTTCCACCACCAGAGGTAAAGGACACTTGTTCCATCGGGCAATAAGGGGAGTTTTCTCATCCTTCCCTTTTTGCCCCTGCCACTGGAGAACCACCTCTCACACACACATGTAAAAGGTCAACATTTGACATGCCTCTCCCTACCATAAAATAGTACAGTCCTTTTTGTACTCCTTTTCAGTTTTTCAACTGAACTACATCTTCAGTCAAAGGAAAGCCTCAAATACAGCAAAATGCAAGGCTGGAAATATAGTTTTAAGGTAAGTATTTTCATAGGCCTAATTTTAAAAATCTTAATTGTACCTTTTATTAGCCCAAATTAATCAGTCATTTTGATCTTATAATCATTTTCCGGCGGGAGGCATGTATGTCTATTATCTAGATAAATCATATAGATGGCCTAGTTTCCCTCTATTTTCAATTTCCCTATGTTTTGCCAAATCTGGCAAAATGCTTTAAAGTAAACACAGGAAATAAAAACGCAGTTTCACTGAAAACAGAGAATTTGCTATAAAATTCAATAGGAGTAAGATTTCAGTTTAAGCACAGGTCTTTAACTGAGAACAAATTAAAACCGCAAAGAGATTTAAGACTAAACCAAGTTGGGAACCGAACAGAATAACCCTAAGATGACCAACTTGCTTTGAAAATATACCAGCAGACTTTGCCAGACCTCATTGCTAGCTCCTGTGCCTCTATATACCGTCTGTACACCTGAGCAAACAGTCAGTCATTCAGAAGCTCATCCCAGTTAGAAATGGGATCATTTCACAGAAAACATGGTTGGTGAGTTCAGACCTGACATTCCTTACCTCACTCTTAACTGCTGAAGATTTTCCCAAATTAACTACTAAAATGCCCAGGTAGAGATACTCTATATGATCTATTATCTTGGAATCTAAACAGTAGGTAATGACAAAAACACTGAGTCTTGGGACACAAAATTATTCAATATATGTGCTGATCTTTCCTTGTTAAAATTGAATATAGGAATAGAATCGTGGTTACAGAATCCATTTCAGCCTTTGAGAGACTGTAATCTATGAGAATCTAACTCGATGAAATAATTGACCTCAGTGAATCAAGCATCAGAAACATGGGTTCCTCTCCAAGCTGGTTGCACATACCAGGCACAGGCCCCCCAGCAAACGATCCATCCTTTCCTTTGCTTCTGAATGGTTTTTCCACATCTTTCCACAAAAGGACCCTTTTAAAAACCTGTGCACTTGGGGAAAGCAAAACACAGACATAACTTACACCACTGGCCCTTTTTTCCCTCATGTTAATATTTTAAGTAGTTTTTCACATGAAGTAATTACTGTTTCTGTAGTTAAAAATAATAAAAAAATATCCCTGTCATCCCTATCCCAAGCATTACGTATTTTGTGCTTTGAATTGTGGTAGAAAGTAGGGCTTCATTATCTTACTAGTCCCATTAGTAAGGCCTAGTGGTTACAGCAATAAGGAGACTAAAATTCTGAGTAAGAAAAGCTGACAACTTCAACCTATTACACCAGTGAAACACAAAGATATACATCCTTTCCTACCAATAGGAAATTTCTTTTCCTACCAATAGCTTTGTTAAAGAAGTCTGTATGTGTTCTAGCCTTAGAAGGAGCTCTGAGTGAATAAACAAGGTAGGTCACAACCTTTCCCAAATCCATACTATGTGCAGAGCCACCCATTCAAACTCACTCCTGGGGCTTCGGCAGAGTCTTGGTAGAGCACAGCTAAGCCCTACCAGCGAGGCTGATGATTCATATGAAACATGGCCAAAATTTCAGTGACTCGCACTGGAGAATGAGCCAAATTCTCAGCACAGTTGAGCTGATGGGGCCTGGGATGTGACCTGTTTCTTTGCCAGCTTAATCCTGGCATGACTGCTCCCACCCGTTTCCTATCCAGGCAAGATGAAGAGCAGCTATCACACAGCCAGTCTGCTTGATGTACGTGATGTTAGAGAGAAGAGTCTTCGGTAGCCACGTTAGGTATGCTAGCCATGAATTGTGCTTTATTACAGACACCAATAAGTAGTCATGTGGTGTAAAGCAAGTACTTAGAGAAGCAGAGGAGAATGGGGTGGCTTTAGAAGCCACCCCAAATGGTATCTACTTCAAACTGGTCAACACTGAACAAAAGACACACTAAGATAACAGTAACATATCTCAAAAGCTATCAGGCCAATGGGCTAAATTTGAAATTTTATGGTGGGATTTGTAATAGAAAAATAGGCAAACTGTCTTACTCTAGGTAGACAGTAAAACCTAAGTAAACTAGACTAGCAGGTGAAAATAAAATTCCAAAGACACAGATGAATGATGTAGCCAGTATGAGAGACGATGACTTTAACTGGAAACAAGAGTAGTGCTGATGCAAAAATCAACTTTCAGAGTCATTCCACAGAAATGGATGTGGTCCAGTGTTCAACACTGTGTTAAAAAAGGGAAGGATATATATTTGCAGGGATCATTGACAGAAAATAGAGAAATCATTTTTCATGCTGATAGAAGCATTCAGAAGGGAGGTATCTGGAAAGGTGACATGGTCAAGGGATGCAGTGTGTGCTAAAATGGTTGAAAAAGCAAGGCCTTCTTCAGGACTTAGCTAAGAAAGCATGGGCTAGAGCAAGAGTTCTTGGGAGTATGAAAACAAAGAAAGGGTTTCCTCAAAGATACAGACTAAACATTTCACGTAATACCGAATTCAAATCATTACTATTGTACTTAATTAAATCAGCACTCAATTGGTTTTGAAAAAAGCTGACATATTTAAGCTTAAATATTTTTTTCTCTTCTCTTGCTCTCTGACCCTCACGTTAGTTGTAGTGTTGTTACTTAGCAGGTAGGTCATCTTTTTCTTCTTCACTCTTTTTTTTTTTTTTTTTTTTTTTTTCCTTTTAACATGCTGAGTGAGATATAGAAAAGGTACACTTCATCTTGTCAGGCTGTGTCTTATCCTTGCTGATGTTCAAAAGATAGAGGTCCTATCTAAAAGAAAAAGCAAATGGCATCAAGTGAGGCCTAAAACGTCAGCATGAAACATGAAGGCAACTTCTTTTTCACACAACTTTCACCTTAACATATCAACACTTCCAAAGCTTGCCAGCAGAAATAGCAAAGGAAGAATTAGAGACACAAGATTGCCAACTGAATTTATTCACTTGCAATGTTCTTCCATGCTCAGGATTCTCAGGCATTAGGAGTCTTCATGGGCAACATAAACAAGGTCCTACAGGGAAAAGCCCACATTGTACTGCAGAGTGTGATAAGAAAATGGTCTTTATTTAGCTTCAAATGTAAGACAGATAAATATTTACAAGATTACCTTAGCACAGTTAACACAAGACTTTTGGGAATTTTGTAAATGTAAAGTTACAGTTGTCACTCTGGACAAAGAACTCCTCAGGAGGATGCAAATTAAGAGAGTCTTTTCACACTGTATTAGCAAATTTCATGGTGTGCTCATGGCACATTTCCCTGAAGTTTCAGAGTCACTCTAAGAGTTAAACTACTGCTTTATTCAGACTTACTTACAGCCTCTTTCAAAACACTAAATCCTTTTCAACCATATACATATGCAGCCAAACATCTAATTATATTTTGCCATACAAAGTAGTATGAAATAAACATTCACTTTAAATATCATTATCTTAATTATGGTAATGGCTTCAGGAGAAACCCACAGAATTATGGCTGATGATATTAGTCTGCTCAGTCTTTGAAAATAATACACACCCAACAGCTACGTAGATCTAATAATAACAAGAAACAGCAGAGCTGAAAGGTAACTATAGCTGAAGACATCTTGACAATTTAGTGAATGCTGCTAAAACCAGTGGATAAAGATGTCCTGTTTTCAAAGGAATCCGAGCTCGGCCTAGCTTTTTAAGTTTAGTCAAGAGAAGAAGAGTTCTTATTTTTATCCTGATAATACACGTTGGTTTCCTGGCTAGTAACAAGCTCCCTGCCTGACTGGGATAGCTCATCTCTGATTGAGGTAAACTCACTCCCATAGGCTGGAAATCCAGAAATACTTTTCAAGAGTTTTCCAGCCTGTACACAATAGGCTACACTCCACCATGAAAGATGATGGAGGAGAAAACAAAAACAGGAGAGTGAATAGATGGAAAAATTTAGCATACAGATAAACATAAATGATCTATTACTAGAGCACAGAGAGAAAGAGAATTGGGAATGCCTTTACTCTGTGTAGATGATGTTGCTTTGCCCCTAACCTAGTGCCATTGTACTGTGCCTCTGGCAAATGTCACCGTGGGATAATAAAGCAGAAACACCATGAATGATGCAACCACCTCTCATCTATTTTGGCTTCCAGTTTAAGACTTGATTTCTTTTTTTATAAAAACTACAATAGAATTGGCTGCAGTAGGTCTTGACAAAGAAATGCAGTTTTAGTTCACTTTAAATTCATGATGGTTTCTTTGCTGCAGCAATCCAGGAACAGGACCACTGTCTGTGTGTGGTGCACTGCTGAGGGATGTGCATTGGACAACCAGTGCTTGCCCAGCTTGGTTGTCCCACGCTTACTGAGTAAATCTGGTGTTCTCAGGATACCTCAGAGGAACTGTACTGTTCAATGCTAAACTCCCTCTAATGTGTGCTGTTATTGGGAGTTAATGAAAAGATGCATATGTGACTTAAGCTAGTAAAAGGAAAAGGCCTTTGATCATACCATACAAAATGGATGGCACTGTTGGTTACATTTCAGAGAAAGAGTTCAGCAGTTTTCATGTCATGGTTTTCTGAATCTGAGAACCACCATTCTGTAAACACCTTGGTTTTGGTGTCACCTGCAGCTGACAAATGCCAGCTTATTATAAAAGGGGTACAGTTGCTGCTAACTAATGATTAAAAAAGTTAATCTTAAAAGTTAAAAGTTCTTTTGTTTACTCAATGATGAATATCCACCAAGAACACATCTTCCTTCTCTTCCTTCCAAGGACTTACACTGCATTTCAGAAAGTAGACTAGACTGTGCCTCACATAGATAATGATAAGATTTTATGATTCCAGTAGAAAATCTCAGACTGTTGTTCTTAGAATGAAGAACAGCTGGTTATCTACGAGGTGCATTTTCTGGATTGCCAGGGATGCTATGTATAGTATACTTCAGGAAAACATAAGGAGTTATAGAGTCTTCTCACCAGCTGGGAACATCCCCCTAGTGTCATTTAAAAAATAGGTTATGCAAAGGGAATGCTAATGGCGAAGACCGTGATAATAATGCACAGGCAGAAACTCCTTCAGTTATCAACAGCCTGTCTGGCCCTGACAACAATAGCTGCCGCAATACTTCAGAGGTCATCAGCACGGGCAAGGCTCACTTACGAAATATTCTGCGAACACAAAAAAAAATAGTCCTGAATTTTACAGCCTCATTATAAGACAAGAGACAACAGATGGATGCAGAGATGTCAACTACTTTGCGAGTATTATGCCAAAAGGATATTTTAAGGAAGGACTTCAAGGATTTAACAAATTTTAACAAATGAGAACAAGGGGAATAATTGCAGGATGCATAAAAGGTCTTATCTCTGAATATAAAGGAGAGAGGCTATCCCAGCTGAGAAGCTGACTTCTCAATGTGGGATCATATGGAAAAAAGGCCACAGAAGTGAACATGTCCATCTGTTGTGCTAGAAAAAGGCAGTGCAAAAAAGGGAGTAAGATGGCCAAGGCAAGAGATAAGGGTATGACCTTTACAGCAGCATCCCAAACAGATGATAAGAGACCACAATTGAATTTGAGAAAGCTGGGGGGGGGGGGGGGGAATCTATATCTATATATCTCTATCTGGAAACAAAATGTGAGATGGTGTTTGTACCAGAGTTTCAGTTCTGAGGCTAACCAAAAAAAAAAAAAAAAAAAACCCCCCCACCAACCAACAAAACAAAAACAAACAAAACGTGTTTACCTTAAAAATCTTCTAGCCTTAGACACAGCATGGATGTAAGGCCCTAGAGAGAAGTAGAAGTGGCCCCTCAGAACAGGATGAGGGGCAGCAATTTAGGTAGCAGTGACAAATGAAGGAGAGAGAGAGGATTATTTTGGGAAATGTGATTATGACTGTTAGGAGCTGAGGCAAGGATTTAAGAACAGTAAACCCTCATGCTTAGTTAAGAGAGCACTCACCCTCACTTACATACCTGCTTTAAACAGATTTCTGAATAACAGACCAAAAAACCACACAACATTGTTCTCTCTCAAAAAATAATTGGGGTGACAACATTGTGCAGTTTTCTAACTATACAGAATTGTAGTACTTCATTCTTATGAGAACTGGTTTCCTGAAACTCCCTTAATGCATCAAGCCTTACGTGCTTCTATCACAAAGATGCACAAAGAAAGTGAGGGGAGAGTGATGTATTTCAGGCAATTAGATACAAGATGACATAGCTGTCATTGCTCATTGACTTCCTTTGACAGTATCTACTACAAATGGCACAGATCCCTATGGAAGTCTTGCAAAAGCTCACCCTATTTCATCTGTAGCCATTTTAATTAGAAATAAAAGCGGTATTTTCTTCAAACAGTCTGAGAATGGGGTGAACTACAACAATCCGGACAGTCTTAAAGCAATTGAGAAGAAGGCTTTCAAGAAGTGATACACCTTGCGCATGCTCATAAGCCACGTACATAGCTTGGCGTTTTGGAAGACTGAATGGCATTGCAGGAATATGTTTTCAAAGGCATGAAAAATACAGCGTGTTTGATTAATTCTCCAAAGTATGTGAATATCTTGTTTAGCTCAGAAGCAAAAAATAGAGGTGGGGAAAAAAACAAAAAAAAAGAATGAAAGAAAACATAACACACCCAACTCCAAAAAAAAACCCCTAATCCAAAATGCGTCTAAAACGTCAAATCCTGTCTGACATAAAGTCTCCCCTCAGCCTCCTTTTCTCCAGGCTAAACAACCCCTGGTTCCCTCAGCCGTTCCTCACAGGACTTGTTCTCCAGACCCTTCACCAGCTTCGTTGCCCGTTTCTGGACATGCACCAGCACCTCAAAGTCCTTTTTGTAGTGAGGAGCCCCAAACTGAACACATGTGCATGCTTATCCAGGTTTTGCTTTATCCAGGCTATCCCCATCCTGCCAACACCCCTGGGGAGCCCAGACTTGATTGTCCTGGGCAGATTCTCCCAGCAGCTCGCAGCTTCGACAGCAGCTGGCCATTGTCAGCCCAGGCAGCAAGCAGAGAGTGCTACTCTGCCAAACTGAGGCATTAGCCCTTTATCATTAGTTGCTACTTTTCTTCCATTTTGTGACAAATTCCAGACGATCAAAACCATATCAAGCAGAGACACAATTTACAGAAGTCACTGTTTATTCCAGCTGTGTGCCTCCTCTAGGAGAGGAAATACCTCGCTTCTGAGCAAGACATGAAGTGAACACAGAGCTACTGACAGTGTAACGGTTATGGAAATAAAACAACATTAATACATGAAATCAGGAAGGTACTGTAGTACTGATTTTGCATCAAATTTCCATCTAGCATCAACTGTGTGCTGCAAGATGAACCAAGGGAATGACGTAGTTTTCATAAATAGGTGATCTCTCAATAAAGCCACAGGGCTGCTTCTCCTTCTCTAATTTGAGACTAATTTGACGTGAGCTTTTAATGGTTAAGCAATTATTTTATAATTTAAACATTGAAAAAGTGGGACATATGGATAAGCCAAAGACCAAGCAGCTGAGAAGCTTTGTGGCAGACAAAGTTAAATCAAAAAATGAGCAAGTTGTTCCTGTAACAGGCCCAGTTATAAAAGTTTCGCAAACTCCACTTCTAGGCCAGCAAAATATTCATTTCTAACAGAAAAGCGCCGCAGAGAAGGATGCAGGCTGAACAGATCAACTGCAGGCACAGCAGAACTCTCCAGGATCTGTTTTTGTCTTAAGCCCAGTATAGCTTCTGCTTCTTCAACAATTTTCAGTTTGACGCTCTATGCCATGTTTCTCAGCAGCACGAGTCTCAAGATATTTCCTCTGGAGAAATCTTGCACAGATTGCTTGTACCAGTCCAGCCATAGGCTGAGCAATCTGTTCCTGGGCTTTTGTTGTCTCATTTTTTTTTCCTTCTTTGGCTTTACCGCAATGAGCTCTTTAAAGGTATTGCAAGCTGCTTACTTCTAAACCGGAAAACAAAAAAGTGTCTTGAAATTTTAAGTTCACCCTTTAAATTCTTATGTTTCCCACCAAGAAGTACGTGCTCTAAATGGTTGTTTAGCTGAGCAGGAATACAAGACCAGACACAGACTGCTACCAGCAATGTGAGCATTTATCATTTTTGACACAAGTCCTTGCAAAAGTTATAGCCATACAGGAGTATAATTTTGATAATAAATTGCAAGGTGAATTTCTAAAAGCATCTTTTCCTCTGTTATAGACCTCAGACTTTTTTTGAGTTTTAGGCACTTGTACCAGGTGTCTTAATGTAATCCCAAGACAAGTATGCTTAGCTCATGTATTTTCTTATATCTACCAACAGAAGCCAGGTAGTTTCTTGGTACTGCTAAGGGATCAACAAAGAGGTCTGGCATACTGTAGCAGTCCAAACCATCGACCCATTGCGTTACATGTGACATAGAAAACTTCCTATTCATTCACACATAAAAGAGACAAAAATGGCTGTCAAAAATTGCCTCAGAGTCTTCTAGAAAAAGTGACTTGAAACATCCCAGGTTTTTTAATGGACAATTGTCCTGGTTTAACCCCGAACGGTAACCAGACCACGTAGCCGCTCTCTCACCCCCCTCCCTCTCCCTGGGCGAGAAGGAGAATCAGAGAGATAGAACTTGTGGGCTGAGATAAAAACACTTTACCAGGACAGCAAAGAAAAAAATATATTGATTACAATAATGATATATAAGTATAATAGAATACATAAAATGAACGATGCACAATTTCTTACCACCTGAGGACCAATCCAGCCCGTCACGAGCAGCAGTCAGGGAGCAGGGATATTCCCCCCTCAGCCATCCCAGAACAGCAAGTTCCAGAGAGAGCGAGGGAACAGCTGAATGAATGAACCAACGGGCCCAAACGAAAAAAAAAACCCGCACCACCAGAAAAACTAACCAAGAAAAAAAACCCAAACCAAAACCAAACACATACCCCCCAAAAAAAAAACCCCCAAACAAAACCAAAAACAACAACAAAAAACAAACCAACAAACAACACCCACCCCCCCACACCTCCTGAAAAATAACAGAACAAGAAGGGAACATGAACACAAACCAAACAAAATGGAACAAGAAGAAAGGAGGCGATGGCCGACCTGGCCGACCCTCACTTATGCTCGTTGGTCAGTTTGGATCAACTATTCTGGCCGTAACCCTCCCAGGTTTGTTGCACCTGCACATCAGCAAAACCTGGGAAACTGCAAAATGACCTTGATCATTCAGCCGCAACCAAAATCATCAGCGTACTCTCACCATTTTTCACACACTAAATCCAAAACACAGTAGCTGCTGGAGAGAAAACAGCTTGGTCCTGGCTGAAACCAGGACAATTGACACAGCACTGAGAGATGAAAGGCTTTTGACCACCTTTGGTTTGTGTAAGTCTACACTATTTCCCCATTTTACAGACAATAACGAAGCAGTGATTTTGTGATTTAGAAAGCCCAACAAATCTGGGAGATCGCCAGAAAAGACCTCAGCCCGCTGGAGTCACTGCCCCATGCATTGACCATGAAACTTCTCTTGTTTTCGTCTGCTGTCTCTCAGGACTGAGCTCTTAATACACGGTCACAGAATCTTGTTTCATGCCCAATAAAAAGTATATTGTTGTTGCCAGGGATTAACTGCTCTTGAAAAGTGGAAGGATGAAAAACTAGGTGGTGAGAGAACAAACAACATTTCTAAGTATAGATGGCTTGTTCCTAATCCCACGTACCTTAGGACATCTAACTGTCTTTACTGATCTGTGTCAAAAATAGGGAGGAAGCTGCTCCAATATTGCTGATAATAAGCTGGTTTTTAATGCAGAATCACAGAAAAAAGCAGTCTTGACTAAATTATATTAACTTCAGATAACAACATGTGCATCAGGCAATCCTCAAAGCCAGAAATAACGCTTTTTTAACTCTTTGTATGTTCATCGATACATCTCTAAGCATGCAGTTAAGCACTTTTTATGCTGTATGTTGTAAATGGTAGATTACTTCAAAAGACAAAATTTATTTCTTTCTCTCCTGTCACAAGGAAAGGCCAGTGGTCGAGGACTATTCCAGTACAGAAGGATAAGTTATAAAGCTTACCTATTCATGGGGGTTTTCTTGGTGGGATTTTTTTGGTGGTTTTCCTTTTTTTTTTTTTTTGTTCCCTCCCCAGGGCAGAAAAAATATATGCTTTTAATGGAAAAGAAATGAAATGGCACATGGATTTAATAATGAGAAAAAGCAGAGAGAGAAATTCACATAATTCAAAGCTCATTTTGTGATATCCAAAACGTTTGGAAAATGTTTTATCTGCATTACAGAACTTCAAGCTGTACTAAGTTCCCCTATCTCTAACTTCAATTGTTAGCTCGCTAAATATTTTCCCAGAAGGAATATGAATTAAACATGAAAGGAAAAATTCCACTAAATACAGCCTAGAGAAAGCAGGTGCAGCTCTTAGAGTAGTGACTGGCCCCAGTTCAATTTGATGGTGTAAATTACATCTCCAACGTCCATGTTGTTGGCATTAGGAGTGGATCCTATGAAATCCCAAAAGTTACGCTGATGCAAAAATACAAGAGAAGGGAGAGCAGGGAGTGGGGAAAGAACGATGAACAAAAGTGAGTTCGCATGGTAGAGTAATATAATGTATGTGAACAAACAAAACCAGTAAGAGTTATAGTCTCCATTAATTTCTTTCCTTCCTATATTCACTTTTTTGCCTAGAGGGAATGTAACATAAAGGAGAATTCCTTGGTTTAGATTATGCTTCTATTACCCCCCAAAAATTTCCAGAACCAACATGAGTCTGGAGACTTTGGTAATTGGACCCATGCATCACAGCTGGTTGTCAAAATAAACTTCTGTTGTGCTTTGCAGAGCTGGTTATTTTGTAAGTGAAGACCTAGGAAGGGACCAATGCTAAACAGTGCTGAATGCCTCCTGCAAGGTGCTAAGTGCCTCGAATGTCCATTAAAGTAAGTGAGAATTGAGAGCAGCCAGCACATCACAAGACATGCTAAAATGCTTTGCAACACTGAGGTACAGATACTCAGATCCTGAACCCTTTTTTGTTGTGGTTTGGTCCCGTCCCCCCTCCCGTTCCAACCCCCCCGTCGTCCCCATCCCCCCGCCCCCCCCCCCCCTTTTTTTTTTTTTTTTTTTCTTTTTAACAAGGTCTGTGTGATGTCACTTTCATCCGCGTTCTTTAGAGGTGAAGACAGCACTGGAGATGTGATTGTACGCAGCACTCTGCCATCTTATCCTCCCCTCTGGTTGGTTCCAACGGGCACATACTGATGTGAAGGAGCAGGGCTCCCCGCACTACTGATCGGCACCGTGGGAACCCGCTGAGCCGCGACGGCAGCCCAAACAGTGTCAGGAACCTCTGTCTTCCCCAGCAGCAGTACTTTGTCTTTTAGAGGAGCGAGGGCTCCTGCTGAGCTCCTGTTTCTTTGCTCCTAAATGCCGGAACATGCAGCAGGACCCCTGCAGGAGCCAGGCTGGAGACAAATGCACCCTCCGCACTGCGAACGACACCTACGACACTCTCTCCCTCCCCTCACAAGCAGCGAGCTGGGTATGGCCTGCTTCCACCATCCATCGGCGCTAGGCTTTGGGGGCACTTTATTTGAACGCACCCAGGACACAGCTATCCTAGTTACAGAACGGCAAGCAGCATGGGAAGGGGGAATGCATCAAACCCCCAGATACCCAGGCACTTCCAACAAGGGAGTAGGTCCCTATTTGTGACATGGTACAACTCAAATTGCTGGACAGTGGTTCCTTGCCAGTCCAAACGTAAGAATCAGCAAACAAATGAATTTACTATAATCTAATAGTTATAAATGCTCGGCTATAATAGAGTAGGTAATTTTTAAAAGGAAATGCAGAAACAGACAGTGGCTGTGGAGGACAGCATAACTCAAGGCACTTTCATCTTGTATTATCACAGCTTGTCACATTAACAGTGGTACTTATTTCAATTTGCATGGTTTCGAGCAGCCAAAGAGAAACTCGCAGCTGATATAAAACCATGAAGCAGTCCGAGTAGGCAGAGTATTTTCACAAAGCAAACACAAGTGCTTTCTGTGAATATAAAAAATACTGCTGTGACATGACAGACCTGATCTTTAATTACCTCTCTTCAGTACACGAGCATTTGTCTGACATAACAAACATTGGGAATAAAGCAAAAAGGAGATCCTGTGAAACAAGGGGTAGACGCACAAACTAGTTCAATGTGAATAAATTGACTCTGAACAATTTCTTGTCCACTGCTGTTCTGACAATCAATTACACATTTCCTGTAGGATGCCATAATACACAAAATAAAGGCAGCAGCAGTCAGACTCACTAAAAGAAACAGACTTTTTTTAAAAAAAAGGAAGCAACACAATCCATTCCCCCCAAAAATACAGGAGGAGGAAGGAAGAGAAAGAAACCCACCCAAACCAAAACAAACCAACAATCATTTCTCTTCAATTTGGTAACATTTCATTTATATAAAGTTAGACCTAAACAAAATTTTGAATTTCAGCCTATGATTTTGAATCATAGGCTGCCTGATATAAAGTGATGAGGCACTGAAAAATATCCCTTTCTAAAACATCAGTTCTAATTGATTTCCATTTAGTGCTTGCTTTGTTAAAGCCTTGTTAAATCTTTTCCTTCTTCAAATATCTGTCGAAGAACAGAAAACCACTCCTATGCTTTTGTTTCTCTTTAGAAAATTTCTGACTTAGAGTGGTAAATGGGAATTGGCGAGACAACTGCAAAAATAATTGGGACCTGCATGATCTCTGTTGGTATGAACATCCCAAAACACAAGCCAGCCATTAATAATGTAAACTGCAAGGCTTTAGGAGGCCGAGGACATCTCCGAGGATACATCCTGGCATCCAAACATGACCGTTTCAGAGACAAGCATCACCAGGAACATGTAGATTCAGGAGGCATGCAAGGGCCGAGGCTGAACGAGTCTGCTCGCCATTGCAAGTGACGTTAGGCAAGCGCAAACTTGCAAATAGAAGAGATGGTGCAAAGAGAGAGAAGCTGAACATGGTCAGATAGTAATGGGATTATAACGGATGATTGTCATAATAAAAAGACACACCAGAAAAAGGATTTGTTGAAACCTATAAGGAGAAAGACTACATTTCCAACACCGAAACACAGTCTATATATCCAGACCTAACCTCTTTTGGATTAAAACTGAAAACAGCGGTGACATCGCTCTGCAAGCAAGACCCTGATCCATGAAAGCAATTCAAATGTGCCATAGCTGTTCTGGGTGTTCACAGCCTAAGACAGATATAATCAATTTAAACAGCCAGACTGTAATAACCTACAACACACCAACCCTAACAGTTTACCTACAGCGCTCTATTAGAAGTCCTAGGGTACTTTCAGAAACCTTTAGCTACTAAAATCAATTCCCTGATTCTCTTTAAGTCAGAATCTGATACCTGGCATCACACCTGTAATTGCCCATGAACCCTCGGACAGGTATGTGCAGCTCTGCAACAGCAAGAGCACAGCTCGGCTGTTACTACTTTCTCCCCTGCAGCTAAGGGAGGATAGGCATGGCTCTGTGTAAACCTATGTTATCAGATTAAATTAAAGCTCTAGAGGGCAATTCTGCGGCCAGATCTGGATTAGATGCTTGGAGATGGATGACGAAAAAAAAGGCTCTGACCTTACTGCTTGACTTTCTCTACTAACCCAAAAAGTAGGATGTGGAGAGTTCTGCTAAAAATAAAAATGAGAGGAAAATAATCTAGCTGCATGGGTTTAAAATTGTGTTTTGCGGACCACTCAGCCTGCTTTACCAGGCACTGGCCTTGAGCACTGGGAGCTGAAGAAACAGGAAGGATTTGCAGGAGTAAACACACTGCAGTGCTGTGAAAGAGGAGGAGGTGTTTTGAAAAACTGACGACATTAGCTATAGTTTTAAGGACAACTATTAAGCAGCTGCCTAAACATACAGTATCCAGGGGCTCATATCCCATCTCAGTCACAATGCAGCACAAGAAAAAACCTCTTTCAGACTCCAGATATGAACTAATACAAATGAAAGCACAAAAAACACTTTCTCCTTTGTATTTTTTTGTTAATTATTGTAAAGGCAAGCTATCTCCAAACACAGGAAAATAAAATCCAGATATAAGACACACTAAATGCAGGACACATGTCAGGAACCCTCAACACACTGAGTCGTCTTATGATAAGATAAAAAAGCATTTTAGCAAGTGCTGCTATACCCAATATAAATCAATGAGAGACTGTGTTTACTGCCACGAAGCAGGTGTCCTCATATCAGCATGGTAGATATAAGTTACGACCTTACACATACACCAAGTGTACATATATCGACATATTGGTATGGCATCAAGATTATACTGGTAATCGGGGGGTTCTACAACACAGAATGCTATTTGTCAAGACAACAAAAATAGTAAAGGTTATGAAGTAAACTCTGACCTACAGGAACCAATGACACAATTCCCACTGGAGTCAAGAAAACTCGAGTCAGCCTACAGCCCCTGCTGCAAGAAGCTTGTGTATTAGACTCATAGAATCACAGAACAGTTTGGGTTGGAGGGACCTCTAAAGCCCATCCAGTCCAACCCCCTGCCATGAGCAGGAACATCTTCAACTAGATCAGGTTGCTCAGAGCCCCATCCAGCCTGGCTTTGAATGTGTCCAGGGATGGGGCTTCTACCACCTCTCTGGGCACCCTAGTCCAGTGCTCCACCACCCTCATTGCAAAAAGATTTCTTCCTTACGTCTAGTCTAAATCTCCCTTCTTTTAGTTTAAAACCATTACCCCTTGTCCTATCCCAACAGGCCCATCTCCTCAGACCCTTCTCTTCTCCAGGCTGAACCACCCCAGCTCTCTCAGCCTGTCTTCCCAGGAGAGCTGCTTCAGCCCTCGGATTATTTTTGTGATTCTTAGCAACAGCATAGATGGAGTGGCATAAAAATGGCTGGACAGTAGGATGAATTGAATGTAAAATGAGTATGTCTGCATAATAAGTGGGAATCTAAATAGACTAGCAATTTTCAGAGCACTAGTATTTTATAAATCTTCTAGGTGAGTTGAGTTCAATGGGTGTATTTTACCTCCAAAGCAATGAAAGATAAGTAATGGATTATGAAGATATAAGAAATTTTCAATTCACTTAAATTCTTCATGTGATAAGGTTAAAGAAAGAGTTCAATTACGGTGCAACATTCAAGTTAACATGGAGATAACAATGGGCAGGTCCTTGTTAACCTGATTAGCTGAACAAAAGAAAAATGAGTATTTGCAAAGGAAAAGAGAAAAAGAAAAATTGGCTAAAAAATAATTAATCTTGAGTACCTAAGCAAGTGTAGGTGACACTTGATAATCTCATTCATTAGAATTGCAGAAACATTCTTTTTTTAAGGAATTTATTTCACTGGGATTTCTAGACTCACACATCACTTATTCTCCCTTTCTCTTAAAGAAATCTGAGATTTTTCACAACAATCTACTTACTAATAAGAATGCAATGATTTAATATTATTTGTTGCTTGAGACCGCTCTAATAAGACGAAGGATAGCAGTTAATCTAATGTAGAAAATAAGACTGATAAATTCCTTTGCACATTACCTTTCAGTCTTTTTACTTTGATTATTAGAAAGTAAGAAAATGTAATTAATTTTCACAATCTATACCTACATACATAACTGACATATTGCCTCAGGCAAATAAAGAGGGAATTTGTCAGTGCTGTTCATATTTCTCTGTTCATGCAAAAGGTAAATGTCTCTTTTCAGAATGGCTATGAGTAGTGAAACAGAGTAATGACTATTATTTACCACAAATACTAGAAATATCTTTTATGTAGAATTACGTTGTTCCTAATGAACAGTAGTTTCATTTCTTGAATAACTGCAGGAGCATGTCATGTTCTTCTGGTCATTTGCAGAAATGTGCATTACATGTATAAACACTGTTGGTAAATATACTTCTACAGGAAAAGGTATTTATAGGAAAATGTTTTACTCATACTATCATCTCTGCCACTGTAAACCTGACTGGGAGATAATAATGATAATGCAGTATGAGCTAACCTTTTTAGCGGAGAGGAACACTATGAAACCAGTATAGTAGCATATGATCTCCCAGTAAAGCTGTCGCTCTAGTACTTGGGTTCCTTCATAGCTGTACCTATTTCCACAGTTACGAGTTGCTGGATTCTTAAAATCGCATGCTCTTGTCAGATGACTTAATGTTATCGTCAGGTAGAGATGGAGAAAAGGAAACTATGCAAACTATTGGGTCATCATTAGCAAGAAAATCTTGTGTCTTCTGTTTACAGTGAAGCAATATTCACTATTGCCTGCAGAAGCTTTTGTCTGGCTTAAAAACTGTTACAGATTTTCAGTGGTCACTTAACAGTAGTCTTATTCCTCCTCTTAAAAAGGAAGGCAATGAGTTCCTAGCATCAGACTCATGCTAGGAGTCACTCAACCCAACACATTTGTTAAAATGGCGATGTCGGGAGCCACCATTTCTGAGGATAATGCCAAAGAGCACAACTGCCTGAAGTATCTTGGGATTTTCCATACTCTGTGCTTTGGGTGTTGGAGTCTTTGACCACCTACCAGTTATTAAAACCTCTGCTTCTGTGTGTTTCAACATTATTTGCTAAGTTTTGGGGTAGAACAACGAGGATAGAACATTAATCCCATATAGTGTTGCTTCCCCTCATCAGGGATGGAAAATCAGCTAGCAAAACAAGGTCACTTCTAACAGCTTGACTTCGGAGAAATTTCCTCAAGGTTAGTGGCCCTATACTGATGTAAAACATCTTAAATATTAAGGGTCACTCCTGAATAAATATCTGGAACACCATTCCAGCTTAGGTGATATGATAATCAGCTGAAAAGCATTTGATAACAGCTTCTCAGTTCTTGGTGCTGCTGAGCATGCCTGTGACAGGAGCTGCTGAGCTAACTCAGCATGCAAAATTAACTGATAATCCTAAACATGGGCAGGATTGAGAGCTAATTGGAAAGTCCCCCAGCATTAAATAATTCCCATCTGTCTTCAAAACCATAGTATCAATCACGACAACCGTTGCACTCCTGACTGTTGCACCGGCCTTCCTTTTCAGGCATTCTCCAAAGAGGAAATGGGAAAAGTACGGAATGTATAAATCATTTTGATATAAAAAGAAAGTGCTTAGGCAGCCATGTGATGAATCCCCAGCACTGTCATCTAGGTTAAAGGCCAGGAAAAGTTTTGTAAGGTCCTGAGTATAAACAGTATAGCATAATGGAACCTCGTTTACAGCCTCACACAGCAATATGAAACACTATCTTAAACACAAAAGCTAAATTCTAAATTATCCCATAAACCAATAACCATAGTAAGATAAGGGCTAAGCTTTATGCCCTACTCTGAATCTTACTTTCTTTTTTGCATTTTAGCAGCAAATATTGGATTGCCAATTAGATTAGCTGCTTGCAATTATTTCCATATTGTGAAAAATGTCTGTGTCCTTTTCAAACAGTCCTTCTTTCTTTCCCAATTATTAGAAAGCAGGAACTCAAGCATTCAGTGGAACTCAAGATCCAAAGGTGATGCTATCTTACACAGTACAGAGAGACTGCAGGTTAGCATTAAGCATGAAAACCATACAGAACAATTATCAGATAAAGAATAAAATGGCTTATACCTTGTTCAGAACAGAACCTTGCTCTACTCAAACAGAAAAAAAAGAAAAAAAAACCAAAACAGGTAGGGCTATTTTTAGAAGGGAACAGGTTTTCTCCATCCTACTCAACACATGCCATCCTGGACAACTTCTAAGTCATGTCAGCAAATGTTTGCTGTGGACGCTGCAACACACTCTCTGAATCTGCATTTGTGTTCAGATTATTTGTAAATTTGTGTTTTGTATCCTTATGTTTATCTAGAATCAGCATCTCTTAATGTGAAAGTAGAGAGAACAGATACACTAAAGTATATGTGCCCTTGGAGAAAGAAGAAAAAACATTATTCAGGTTTTGTTTGAGGTTTTTGTAAAGAAAAAGAGTTGATGTCAAACCAGATTCTGCAGATCCCGGGTGGGTTATGCCCTCCCATCCGCAGCCCTTCATGGCTATGCCTGCCCCCCAAGGGACCAAAGGCATGGCTCACCAGGGGTTTGGACTCACACTGCCAATATCACCCACTTAGATGTAAAAAGAAGAGGCTATCTTAAACGGCTCAATCTGGTGGTTTACCCCGTATGCACCGAGCTGCATCTCATGAGATATAGATTATATAT
>KL289574.1:0-11068 GCA_000699545.1 Podiceps cristatus
TTTTTTTTTCTTTTTAAACTACCATCAAGAATGAGAAACACCAGTTGTCAGCAAAAAGAGAGATAATCGATGATGATACTATCAGCTATGGTGCTCTAAATTTTAAGTCCATTGGGACCATTATGACTAGTTAGTTTGAACTTCTGTATAAAAAGGAGAACAAATGCGATCAAAGGAATATTTTTTTAACATGTAGCTGATCAGATTATATGACAAACAGTAGAGACAGAGATGAAACAACAGCAGGGCATAAAAATACAGAGGGACAGTTATGTGAAGCTTTAATTGAGCTCATTTAGTACAGTAATTCTAAATTGAGCTCATTTAGTGCTGTAATTTGAAATGTTTTCCAAACAAGTACGATTTTATAGGAGAAAGATATTTTCGTGGACTTCTTTCTGCCCATAAATGCTGGGATGGGAATGCTTCACAGCTCCTGAGAAGTGCATTTTCAAAGGGTAACAATTGCCACATGTAAACACTGATGTAAAGAATGTTTAAAAAGTGAGAGTGAAATAAAAGAACAGTCTAGCAAGAGTTCATTTCCAAAATTATCAGAAAGTCCTAGAGGCCTTAGCCAGAGATGGTGAATTTCCGTAGTGCCACAAACTTACACGTAAGCAGGAAATGTTTCTGTATATTTTAACTGTTAATCAGAAATACTGATACCTCCAACTCTGTAAAAACAGGGGGAAAATATCCTAAAACTGCCACTTTAGTGCAATTTCAGCCCTTTTATTGCTTCACAAGGGAGGGTGGAGGGGAGAAATAGACAATCAAATTTCTTTAAGAATCTTATTACAGGGCTGGTTGACATTGAAGGTAAAGAATGGTTTACTGTTACTTCACATTTTAAATACCTGCACATTCTTCCTTTAGAATAAGAGATGTTTCTGTTGCTACCTTACATAAACTCCTTAAAATTAGTATCTTCATTATATATTTCTACATTACATTGAACTATATATTTTAAGAAGTATCAACGTGCCTCTCAGAAAATTATATTAAGATGTGTAAGAACTGCAAGGAAACCTTGTGGAAATGTAATTCTTTTCCAGTTTTAAAATAATGCAGCTCCTTACTTATATCCTCCCAATGTGGCATTAACCAATCCACTGCACAGTGAATGTTATCTATTGGATTCAAATCCTTTCTTATTCTTTTTGGGGGTTTCGGACAATCTTGTTTTAAACACAAGTTCATTTCAGTGCACATTTCCTTTTCCAGCCAAAACCGGTATACTCTTCTCTTTCTATACCTTATCACAACTCCATTACTTGAAATCCAGAGAATTTTCATATACCTCATATTTTCTAGCTGATAATACCAAAGATTCAAAGCAGAATGGTCAGAGTGGTTGTCAGAACAGCAGACGAGATCACCTAGCAAGAACCAAAGAAATTATGTTTTTCTGCTTGACAACCTTTACTTAAATAAAAACCCATGGCATTATCAATGACTTGTATGGGATTGAATCAAGATCATGGGACAATACTACACACTGGTTATCCAGTGAGTTTTTCATGACATCCAAAGGCACTCTGCAGACGTAAATGTCCTCCTCTGGTACTCTCCAACAAAAGAAGATGCATTTATTTTCTTGTTTTTCCAATATCCTTTAATAGAAAAATGGCTAATTCAGTTCAGCTCAAACTCAAAAATAACTGGCTTTAAGCTAAGACCACCTATATGATAATGTTCCAGATGTCCAGCCCAATAAAATAATGAGAAAGAAGTGAAAAAGGGCTTTTACAGAGGTTGGGTTGCATCTATTTGCAGGTTAACACTCAAACAAAATTTACAAAAGACCTGCTATGACAAGAAATTCCCTAGTTCCCAATAGGGATATAATATTTTTTCTAAACATATTTCCATTAGATTTATTTTCCTAATTACTTGATATTTACAGACTCCAAAGAAATGTTTGACATCCAAGAGCTGACTGTACATTTTCCTGAAAGAAATTTACCATCCTGACATACTAAAGGCTGTAGTAATTACTCCATATTACACTCTGAAGTGGTAAAACTTCATCTGAAACATTAATATCTAACACATGCCTTCCAACCATGACCAGCCCTGCTTGTCACCAGTGGAGAATTAGGGGCCATTAATTGCTGCTATTGATCAGATGCTGACTTGTGAAGCTGCTTAAACCCGGAAATCTCCTACGTAACACTGAATTTGTCATAATTCACTTGACAAAAATTGATAACATAACTGAAAGCTCTTATATCAAATCACATACTGCACAACTTTTCTTACTTTTTATCAGTGTGAAGTGGTATTTCCTGATCCCGGAATTCATCAATAGCTGTCATGAGTAAGGTATTAACAAGAACAAATAATACAGTACAGCTCAGTTTCATTCAGTTCATATTAACTTTTTCCATTGGCACATACAGCAAGGAGAAGCAGCAACCAGACTTGTAAAGCAGTTGCTCCCTTCTGCCTTTGGAAAGACTTGAGGAGCGCTGTCAGAAGGAAGCAAAAGGCTGGAGAAGGTGTAGTGAAGAACAAGGAAAATGTCCAGAAGACCACAAAAGGAGGAGAAAACAAAAGAAATGGGGTTACTTATCCTACAGGAGGAAAAACTATGGGGAAATGACAATAGCTTTCACTTTAAAAAAAGATCTGAATGTGTATTCTATTAAGAATGACATGCATGATTAGGTATAATTCAACATTTGGCATAGACTGGAATAGCTTCTTTCTTTATCATATCATAGATAGTCCAAGGTGATCAATACCACAAACAGTAAGATGTCTGAATTGGGAAAGATTTGGATTTGGAACTAGATAACACTTCCAAGTGCTAAGGGTAAGCCTTTACTTTAAAATATTAAAATACTGATTGAAAATTTGCTGACACTATCTTGGTGGATCTTTTAAAACAGACACATTTGTCAGAAATAACATGGGTGTAAAAAAACATGTCTTGGGCAGGGAAGTAGACCAAATGATTTTTCAATGCCCTTTTACCTCCTTAGTTTTTGCAGCAAAGACATTTCTAATTAATATCAGATTTTCCTAAATCTAATTCTTCTTTCTTTCTAATCTAGGCACAATTTAGAGCCAGGTTTTCTGACCTTGAGGCCTAAAATTAAGATCCTAAATTGACAGCGGAGCAACTAAACAAAATGTTTGCCTCTAAGTGCTCAAGTATCCAAGCACTCCTCTCAGGATTTATGTGGCACTATGCTCTTCCTATGTTCTACAAACATAGCCATGCAAGTAAGGATAGTGCCCCAATGGGCAACCTTAAACTAGAATTCATGATCAGAATGGAATCATATGTCAAACAATTGCTATAACTTTTATGTTGCCGTGTTTTTGAGAGATTATCATTCTGAGGTCATGAGATTCATTGCCTCCTTCCCTGCACCAAAAAAACCCAAAGCTAAATTCCTCTAGCCTCTCAAAATTCCTCTATTATGAAATAAGCAAATGAAAGCATTTTCCAAAATTAGTATGGGTTCACTTATTCACAGGAAAATGAATGGGAGAACATTCTATAATTTCTCATGTTTATTGCAGAGGTTCTGTAAAGGAAACTAAACTTTAACCAGAGAAATTGCACTTTTAAGAGATGGACCCTGAGGCTTCTCCAGTTCCTATCAAATCATCTTTCCTTAATATGTTTTATTTTTATTAGTTTACACAGTCTGATGACCTACTTACAAAAATTGAGCATTTCTGACCCTTAGGAGAAAGATGTGCCTTCAAGAAGGATTTGAATAAAGGGATGGCAAGTGTCTCATACAGGGAACAAAGAGAATTTTCAACCTATAGGAAACGATGGAAAAATTTCTTAGGCCAGAGTAGAAAAAAAACAAAACAAAAAAACCAAAAAAACACACACCCCAAAGCCTGAGGAGTCAAGCTTAAGTAGAAGAACAGAGGAGATAAAGGACAAGGAGACAAGAAGGTCAACGTTCATGATTACACTAATAAAAAAAAAGCTCAAAAGGCACAGCTCAAACCACTTTACATAGACATATTTTTAAGGGAGATTTTCTTGCTACTAATTATTGTATGCTAAGAAGTTGGGGGGGGTGGAAAAGAAAACAGAATTAGAAGATGGAAAGGGGCAGGCAAATTGATTCATTAGGGAAAAGCTGAGATCAGATGTCACAAGAACCAGTACCACCATCCGACGAGGAGGAAATGAATATAAGGCGGCTTTCTTGAAAAAGCTCTATGTGGTTTCTCCCTTAGTTCAGATAAGGTACTAGGAAACCCGAATCTCAGTCCTATTAGACTTCTGGTTTTAAAATAACAATATTATTTGCTCTTTGTCCAAGTTTTCCATTACATTTCTGAGATCTTTTTGCAGACATAAATGATGCCAGTTGAGGGGACAGAAGGAGGAGAAAATGAAGTACACATTAGTAGCCCCCAAGCTTCCTGCAGGCCCAGCATCAAGTGGATTTTGAAGCTGCTGATTTCAGAGAGATTGAATTCGAGTGTGAAGAAAGCAAATATATTCACATTCCAAATGTAGCTGAATTCCTATCTTTAAAACAAAAACACCACCATGCCTTGAAAAGTTATATCAATTGTATTACTTTTTAGCAATGGCTTTAAAGAAAGTGGCTAAAAATAATACAGAAACTCTGGTAAAAAAGACACTCCTCTCCTGCATGCAAAATAATCCTGGATGAGAAATCATCCTTTGAGTGAAGTGTGTCCACCAAAACTGACCTGATCCCTTTATATAGCTTGTATTTCTGCTAAAAACTCTGCTTTGCCCTCCATGTATTTTTCACTGCACATGGAAGTGCGTATGTGTACGTGTGCCAAATCTATTACTTATAAAAGACTTGATATTTATATCATGACAGATATATTCATTCATGAGCTTAAAATGTGACAGTTAGTTGTCCCTCTAAAGGTCATTTAATGAATGAACAATGCCGACCTAGAAAGATCTCTTGAAACAAATGTTGGTTACTTCAGCCCTAGACTTACTCCAACAGTCTATTTTTATCTACTTAGTGTGTCCCTTTGAATTTGATATCTCAACTAGATTAATGATTTTCTCAAGAGTAATAATCATCTTTGAATCTCCTTTACTCGTTTCCTTCTAGTAATAAAAATAAGCAACAGTATGTTTAAAAAAAAAAAAAAAAATCCCCAATCTTATGCAAAAGTGGGTTAAGGATATCAGGGAAAAAATATTCCAGTTCAGCTCAGGATAATCTATGAATGAAAAGGAGAAAGGAAGCTGGCTTTGCATTTGAACCAACAGCCTCAAGTTGTCTGCAAAGTAGTATCACCGTGCCATTTGTTAAAAAAGAAAAAATCAATGAGTATTGAAAAAAAGCAATGAGAGAATTTCTTCAATAAAAGCACTTCTAGCCAGAATGCTGCATTTCTGAATGTATAATACAGAAAAACCAGCAGCTTTTGGAGATAGTGATAATATTTGGGTATATCTTTACCTATGAGCAGTACATAGGGAAGTATTTAAAAGACGTGTAGATGTGGTGTGCTTAGGGATGTAGTTTAGGGATGGACTTGATGATCATAGAATCATAGAAAGGTCTGGGTTGGAAGGGACCCCAAGGATCATAGAGTTCCAACCCCCCTGCCACAGGCAGGGACACCAACCTCCAGGCCTGGACCTACATGAGGTTGGCCAGGGCCCCGTCCAACCTGGCCTTGAACACCTCCAGGCATGGGGCATCCACCACCTCTCGGGGCAGCCTGTTCCAGCACCTCACCACCCTCTCTGTAAAAAACTTCCCCCTAATATCTAATTTAAACCTTCCTTCCTGTAGCTTTAATCCATTCCCCCTTGTCCTGTCATTTTCTACCCTTTTAAAAAGTTGATCCCCCCCCTGTTTGTACGCTCCCTTCGTTTCCAACCTAAACAATTCTATGATTCTACATATTACTTAAAAATATATGGAAATACACAGGGGATGAGAAGTAATTGCTTGCAGTGCAACACATCCTAGTCTCTCACATTTGTCACAGTGTGAAATAAAGTACTAGGTAAAGTACCTCACAAAGATTCAAATTCTTATTTGATGAACACCAACAGCTCAGTTACAAAAACAGCTCATAGAAATAGTGCAAAAAAACCTTTGTACATATCCCAACAGTACTCATAAGCCTTCAGTTGCTTTCAGAATTCAGTTGCATCATTTTCAGTTGAGACAAGTGGGTCCCCCCCATAACAGGCAAGATAAAAATACATAACTAAAAAGGTTTCATATGTGATGTACAGCACAGTTTAAAATGAAAAAATTGGGTGGAGCCTGAAAAAAAAAAAAAAAGTAGAAAAAGCAAATGGTAATGGTGAGACATTTGAGATTCAAGTAATAAACAGGCATAACATCAGCTGTCTTTCCTGCATTTGTAGGCATCCTAGCAAACCTGAACACTGAGGAGTGATTTCCAGTTTACTGCCCTATAATGCAATTTATCACCAGAAAACAGAAAAGTTTGATATTTATCTCTGTGAAACAATAAAGTGATCACTTGACTACCATCATGGTAATGATGGTGGATACCAACACTCACTTTGCAGCTGTTTTAGGCACAATGAGGCACAAAGATCTTTGGCATTGGCTCACAGGACTGAGAAAGCAATCACATCTTGACAGAGGAAGACAGTGATGTTTAATCAATACGCTGGTGTCGGAGAAGAATACTCTCCATGAAGAAGGACATAGAAACTTGTGTCTCAGTGACTTCAGCTGCTCTGGAGGGTATGTTTTCTGCTGTCTTTTCTTCTTTTTGTAATTCTTTCCAGACTGTGGCTTAACTGATTAGAGATCTTGATATACAAAGGTCCACTGATCACTGTCTGCCTCACAGACACTTTTCACACTCTTCAGGTCTGAGGAGGGACCTCTTTTGAGGGAAGGCCGCTGACCAGTAAGCCACAGCTGGGCTAAAATCAAAGGAAGTGGAATTAAATAAAACTCCTAGGTTAACCTGCTAGCTCATGTATTCTGTATTTACCCTAGACTCGGAAAAGAAGGAACAGAGAAGTCATTTCACATAGCACATACACCTTTTTTCCCACTCCCTTCAATGTAATTCACAATCCTATAGAGCTGTTGGAGTCTTTTTGCCACTTATTCCGGGTGAGAAGCTGCCTAGTATCCCAACCATCACTACAACATAATCTCTCAGGAAACCAGGCACAGGAGGCAGCCTTTAGACCCAGACAATATTTTTTTTTTTTGTTTTTTCTATTCAGTTACCATCAGTATAGAAAATTGCACAGCCATGGGGCTCCCCACTGAAGACCTCAAAGCTCTTTACATATAAAAGGGAATTAAATCCTCATAACTACTTCCGATTTTATCCTCCACTACATAGGAGAGGAGATTCATTATACCTCTCCCTTAATTTGCTGCTCAAGGATAGTGTCTTTTTTTGCCTGAGGTAATCTAGTGAGACTGAGAAGCACTGGTCTAAAATTGGGCAGAGCACAGACAAGATTATGCAGAGAAAGCGTACAGAGAGGAAGAGTTAAGTACGTTCTCCTAATGAAGATACCTGGAAAATGCTGTACTGGGTAAAGAAATGTACACTGCAAAGTTCTTTTACCCTCTGTGAAACAGCATTGCCACAGACTCCCAGGTTCTGCAAACATCAAGAGTCTGCACATTCTTAGCCATGGATGTATCATCCCCTTTGTCTACAGTGAAATCCTCTTGACTCTAGGGTCATCAGGTATCAAATACATGCAACATTTCAAAACTACAGATGAAAGCAATGTTCAATGACTAATTAACTCGTAATGCCAAGAACAGGGGTTTCCCGTGAAGAGCCCCGGATCTTTCCACTATAGATAAGTATGTAGCAAAAATGTGCCTAAGGCTTTCTCTAAGGTATAGTTAGAGTTTTCATCTTCTTTTTGTTCATCTTGTACTTTCTTTTTGTAACTGGAGGCTTGTCCAGTTCTCGTGTATTTCATAAGAATACTTCCATGGAGTATAACTTCCTAAAGCAAATGACTGACCACCCCATTTGGAAGGGCAAGAGATTGACACGTTTGAATAACATGTAATTTGATAAAGACTTCAATTGCTTAAGTGTTAAGAACCTGCTTCAGACCTCACTTTGTCTTTGCATGTCCACCCCTCTACACAACTTCTGAGAAGTCATTCTGGTTACACAGATAGGATTCTACTCAGCACTCACTGCAAAAAGAATGGGCATTGCTGGAGCACATGCCAAGGCCTCAGAATTTATTTTTCAGCCATTATTCTAAAATGTCACTGATGCTACTTATAGGGTAGAACATTATAAATGCATGTAACAAGCCATGATATAAATCTTTAGATCAGAGTGATTTATGAAAGAAGGTGAAGCTTATTCTGACGAATATTTGATTCTCTCACATCTGTGGAACACAGAGGTCTCTCACACCATAGACACAGGCAAACACAAATGGGATAAGCTTCAACATTTTCCATTATTATTCTAAGGTATGGCATTAATATTTCCTACATATAAGTCATATTTAATCAAGGATCTTTATCTCTACTAAAAAGACTACCATGAAATTAGTGCAAAAATTATTCTCTTTCATACAGCTGCCTACTTGCTGTTAACTCTCCATATTCAGCATTCAGCTTCTTTGTGCAAGCAAGTTGACAAGCTATAATGAGTCTTTATTGACAGTCTCCATCACTTTTCCTAATGTAAAAACATCTCCCTGGCAACACTTCCAAATCCTCACATACAGTTGTATGGAAGTAGATTTCAAATGAAGATAAAGTCCTTAGCCTGATAAAACAGATCAAACTTCAGGATCACGTCCTTCTCCACAGAGCAGCACACCAGATGCAGTAATGACCATTCCATGACTAGAATTGTGAAATGAAAAAAATCATTAGGAAATTCTAATTCATTGACCCTGAAGAGTCTTTTAAACATTCTAGAGTGAATGAATTTCCTGAGATCTCATAGATTTTGGGGAGAATCTTTCATGTATTTCCGGCAGACTATGCCTGGATTGTAAAAGCAGAGAGTTTAATGTTCAAAGCTTTAAGCCAGGTGAGCCAAGTGGAAAAAGAGTTCCACAGGCGTTGTTCAATAAATAAGTTTCAGATTTATCTATATTAAGTCAAGACAATACTGATGTCCAAGGGTTATTATCGAATGCCACTGATCCATCTGTTTGTTTCTTATAAACATTCACTTATTTTCTCATAAACGTTTATAAGAATAAAACTTAAGTATATAGTAAAAGGAGATAAATTTGATATAAAAATCACCAATAGCCATTCTTAATCAACCTTTATGGCTATCCAGCTCTATCCACCATCATTTCTCTGCATATTTCTTCATAACGGTGTTTTTAGCAGAGGTCCAGCCCATAAACTCCCAAGTAATGCTAAAACTTCTTATTATGAAAACAGAGTACTATTTCATATAAAACATAACGTAGCAAAATAAATCTGAAGATCATGTGAATGTTCTCAGCAAAGTTTTGCTGGCAATGTGAACAAGCATTTTCTGCTTTAAGCCTCAGGTTAAGAAAGCACTAAAGCTCATGTTTATTTTAATCTATATTCAGGAAAGCATTTATTATGAGTCTAACTTTCTCAATAT
The DNA here is from genome assembly GCA_000699545.1 of Podiceps cristatus. Classification (NCBI taxonomy): domain Eukaryota; kingdom Metazoa; phylum Chordata; class Aves; order Podicipediformes; family Podicipedidae; genus Podiceps; species Podiceps cristatus. The sequence goes on from KL289574.1 coordinate 9,583, forward strand.
CTTAAAGGGCTTGGAGGACATAACTTATTCTAGTAATAGTCTTGCATTCTTTTCCTACCAGTAACCTTCTCCTCAATCAGAGTATCCTTCTTAAAAGTTAGGTTCCTTGACCTGACTTTAAGAACTCCTCTGTAGCTTCCCTTGAACTGTTTTCAGCCAAGGTTTTAAAACCTTTTCTAAATCAAAGAGGCTTACTGCAGTTATGTTGTCTACCTGTATACCTACAACAAGTTTTTTGGTCCTTCAGATATATATATGCACAGAGGGCACAGCAGTTCTATTTAGTGTGAATTACCATTTTCTCTTCCTTGCTTGTGCAGAAATAATTTATAGTATGGCCTTTATCTCCTCTCTCTATATACAAAGCAATATCTAGAGAGAGACAGGAAAACCCCATTCATAGGGTAGTGGCGATTGTATTGCTTACAATAAAAAAATCCAATTTACTTGCCAGTTGTTATTCTGTGAACATAAAGTGGGAAGAAAACTGAAACATGAGATGTTTTAGCCGAAGCATGTAGTAAGGGAGACAACGATGTAGCATTGCTGCTTATTCCCAGTGTAGCATTGTTGCACATTCACACCTACAAAAATCCTGAAAATCAGGTTGTTAGTCCTGGTGCTCACAGGACTGTTGTTTAGTACTAACTCTAACACACCTTCCCTCTTATTCTCATCACTGCAATATATGTGCTAACTGCCTTGACTACAATCTGTGTGTCAGACCCAACAAAACACTTCAGCACAGCCTACATTTTAAATATACATTACTTTAAATGCTTAAAGTTAAATTTGTACATATGCATTTTTCCTGAAGTGGAAGAATATTTTTTTAATATGCATATAGTGAGGAGAGAATCTCAGCTTTACAAAATCTAGCAAGATTAAATATTTTGGAAAGCCTACATGGGTTTTAAAAGTACCCATCCAACATAGCCCTGACTGATTTAAACTAGCTATAAATAAATTACACATAAAATAAGAAAGACTATTTGTAAAACTTTGCATAAGTGTCTTTCCAGTAGACTTATGTAGTAGAAAGCTGAAACATAAATAAATTGGAGAGATAAGACTTCAAGCTGTATCACTAATCATTGACTTCTAGGATGTTTTAGAAAGTCTTTACTGCAGATGTGTGTGATGGAAGCATATAGATGCTATTCACATAAAATGCTTCCCTTTTTAAGACCCCATTTCATCTGCTATCTTCCAATGACAGACATATGCTGAACATAGTTCCTCTGTACTCTTCCAAGCTGATATACTGCAACAGGGGTTTACAATTTCTTCATGCATGGGGACTGGGGGAGCAAAGTGCCTCCCACTGGAACAGAAGATCAAGTTCATGACCTCATGACCACCTGAGAAAATTGAACAAACATAAGTCCATGGGACCTGATGAGAAGCATCCCAGCGTCTTGAGGGAATTGGCTGATGTAGTTGCCAAGCCACTCTCCATGATATTTGAAAAGTCATGGCAGTCAGG